>JAVJIF010033560.1:0-152681 GCA_038442645.1 Agave tequilana | reverse complement strand
CCTATACTTCCAAACATCAATGTTGGAAGGGTCAAAGCTAGGAGGGGTCATGAAGCCATGGTAAACTATATATGAATGTGCAAACAAACAAATGCAAATGAGATTAGCAAGCAAAATGGATCACTCCTAGGATGTTAAGCTAAAGTATCAGGAGCACTAGCTCTGATACCAATTGAAAAACACCTAGAGGGGGGGTGAATAGGTGTAAGTGCTAATCTAAGAAACTTAATGCAAACTAAGTGCGCTAAATGCGGAAGCTAATGCAAAATTATGCACAAACTAATACAATACAAAAGTGTAGCCGAATTCCCCTGCGAGGCTCAGGACTAACTCCCTTGATTCCCCTTGAAATGGGTTGAGGTGCTATGTGAAGCTCTTTTGGATGAGTATAAGTTAGGCACACACAACAAGCAATCCAAACAATGTGAAATACACACAATCAAGCCAAGCATTAATAGATATGACAATAAGAAATGCAAGGCACAAACACAAGCAATATATGATATGAATGAATCATGCTCAACACAAGCAAGTATGATATGATGATGAGTATGATGCTTTGCACAATTATAAGAGGAGAGAGTTAGAGACAATGAGAGCAAAACGCAAACACCGAGAGTGTTTCGAGGTTCGAGCACCTTGCTCTACATCCCCGCCTACACCACCGTGTAGGATTTCCACTATCTCAACTCCCACCGAGGGTAACCTCTACTGAAGAGGATTCTTACAAACTAGGAGTACCAAACTCCTCTCTCAAAACAACAACCTCCTCACACCCGAGGGGTTAGGCCGTAGCCAATACAACAACCAATCCACACACCTCTACCGAAGAGGCTCACAACCAAACTCAATCACCTCTATAAGAGGAATCCAAACCAACCCAATACAACACTCTCCACCTCTACCAAAAGGAGTACCCAAGAAATCAAGGGTTTACAACAAGTGGTATATTTCAACCACAAACCTCTATCCTTTTCTTTTTTTCACAAAAATAAGATCCTAAATAGTTTAGGATAGAAGATATAGCTCAAGTGTGGAATCAAAGTGTTTTTGGAAACAAGCAACAAAGAAAAAACTACTTGGGAAATCTCTTGTAGAAGATAGAAAAGCAATCAATACAATCTCCCAAAACCCTAACTTCTTTGATTTTCCAAAAACCCAAAACAAATAGAGATGAGAAGTTTAAAGCCCAAAAAACTCTTTTAAAACTCTTTTAAACACTTCAGAAAACTGGAAATTTTTCTCTTAGAAAACTTGGCAAAAATCCCCAAAGAGATGGGTTATATAGCCCCTATACAAAACTAGCCGTTAGGCTGATTGGCAGTCTGACAGACTGCCGGTCGACCGCCCGGTCGACCGCCAACGGTCAAAAATGTAACCGTTGGGCAATAGCGGTCGACCGGCCCGGTCGACCGAAACATCCTGAGAGCAGAACTCTCATCTCGGTCGACCGGCCCGGTCGACCGTCCCAGAGACTCCAAAACGTGCACAGACTTGTGCACGTCGGTCGACCGTCCCGGTCGACCGGCCTATGGTGCGGTCGACCGGTCAGGTCGACCGACTTGGCCTGTCAGCCAGTCCTCAGTTCTGCACAGATACGGGATTTGAAAATAGGTCTTTTCACTCAATAAAAATCCCATAAATTCACAGTAAATCTAAAAAATAGTTTTAATCACAATAAAAACTGTTTTTCTAAAAATATGTTTTTCTAAAACTTGTTTTTATCATTTTACTTTGATAACCAAACTTGTGATAAAAATTTCAAGACATATATCAATCATATCAATTCATTTTTGTGTCTTGCCAATTTTATCAAAACAAAACTTGTATTTTATCAAACTAGAATTTTCCAAAACATGAATAGGATAGTCAAAAATAAGTTTGTTTAGCAAGTTTAAGCATGTATGTATATCTAGAACATATCTAATATACATAGGTATAAGGTAAACTTGTTTTGATCTATTATTCATGAAAACCAAAAACCAAATCATGAAACGTGTGTGTTTTTGTGCACTGAGCATATCAACTAAACTAAGCTTTACAAATATGGATCTAAAACAAAAACTCTAAACTAGATACCTAAGTCTTCTTGACGATCTTCATCTTCAAGTAGACTCGGTCCAAACTCCGTAACTCTCCAAGTGCAAAGGTATGATCTTTAAGCTTTGGCACCGGAATCATCAAGAATAGCTTCTAATCATCTGTTGAAGCTAATCACCAACCTAATATGGTTAATGATCTGAGACTTAGAAACACAAGAATATTAGTAAACATAACTACATGAGTGTTGATCATCATCAAAACTAGAGTGGAAGGCCATTGGGCCAACACAAAATATCATTATCAACATGCTTAGTAAAAAGGTTGTGTCTACTTTGCCTTTAATAAAATCATTTGAAATGAGAAAACTAGAAAGCCTTTCATACCAAGCTCTTGGAGCTTGTTTCAATTCATACAAAGCTTTATCAAGTTTAAAAAAAAATCGGGATGAACATGATCAACAAAACCGGGAGGTTGAGAAACATAAACTTCTTCATTAATAAAACCATTTAAAAATGTACTTTTTACATCCATTTGAAAAAGTTTAAAATTTTTAAAACATGCAAAAGCTAGTGTCATCTGTATGGCTTCAAGCCGTGCTACGGGTGCAAAGGTCTCCTCAAAGTCAATTCCCTCAACTTGAGTGTAACCTTGGGCCACTAACCTAGCTTTATTCCTAATGACATTTCCGGACTCATCCATCTTGTTTCTAAAGATCCACTTAGTACCAATTATTGGTCTATCGTGGGGCCTAGGAACAAGGTGCCAAACTTGGTTGCGCTCAAATTGATTGAGTTCCTCTTGCATGGCAAGCAACCAATATGGGTCCGTCTCGGCTTCGAGAATGTCTTTTGGTTCAAAAATGAGAAATGAAAGCAAAGTTACCACATAGGTCATGGAGTTTGGAGCGCGTTGTGACTCCTTTAGATGCATCACCCAAGATGAGCTCCTTAGGATGATTTGTAGCGTATCTCCAAGATTTAGGAAGCGGTTGAGTGCTTTCCTCCTTATCCTCTTGAACTTCACCTATAGATTCTTGCTTTTCTTCTTGAGCGGGTGAGTCCTTCAAGGATAGTCTCTCCATGTTTTCACCTAATGTTCAAACTCTACAACATTCTCAACAAACACATTAGATTCTTCAAACTTAACATGCATGGATTCTTCAATGGTTTGAGAAGATCTAATGAAAACTCTATATGCTTTGCTAGTAGAGGAATATCCAACAAAGATAGCCTCATAAGCCTTAGCATCAAATTTACCCAAATTATCCTTAGTATTCAAAAACAAAACACTTGCATCCAAAAACTTTAAAATATGCAACATTTGGTTTTCTAGAATGATACATTTCAAAAGAAGTTTTTGAAGAATTTTTGCATAAATAAATACGATTCGATATATAGCATGCGGTGTTTACGGCCTCGGCCCATAAATATTGAGGGAGGTCATACTCACTTATCATTGTCCTAGCCATCTCTTGAAGTGTTCTATTTTTTCTTTCTACAACTCCATTTTGTTGTGGAGTTCTAGGACAAGACATTTCATGCTTAATTCCCTTTTCATCACAATAAGTCATGAAGAGTTGGTTAACAACTCACCACCTCTATCACTCCTTATTCTCAAAATCAGAAAACCCTTTTCTTTTTCAACTCTTTTTCGAAAAATTTAAAATGAGAAAAGTTTGATCTTTATTTTGCAAAAAGAAAACCCAAGTAAAACGGGAGAAATCATCAACCAAAACAAATGCAAATCTACTTCCATTTAAACTCTTAGTTTTAGTTGGTCCAAAAAGATCCATATGAATTAATTCTAAAGGCCTAGTTGACATGATATCCTTGATTGGTTTAAAGGAAGACTTGGTTTGTTTCCCAAGTTGGCACGCACTACAAATGCGGTCTTTCTCAAAATTCAAGCAAGGTATACCCTTCACCAATTCCTTTGAATTAATCTAGAGATATGGTCAAAAGATGCATGTCCTAATCTTCTATGCCAAAGCCAGAATTTTCATCAAAAGCATTTAAGCATTTAGTAGAACAATCTAAATTAAGCATGTCAATAATATAAATATTATTATCACGAAATCGGGTGAGAATACAACATCGGATTTAACATCAAAAATCTTACAAGAAGTATCATCAAAAACAACTTTAAGTCCACGATCACAAAGTTGACTAATGCTAAGCAAATTATGTTTTAAACCATCTACTAAAACAACATTCTCAATAATAGGAGATGCACCAATTTGAATGTTACCTATACCGATGATAGTTCCTTTGGAGTCAGCCCCGAAGGTGACGGTGCCACCTTCCATGTACCTTGATAGGGTGTGAAGTTGTTGATGTCCCATGTCATGTGTCTTGAACAACCACTATCAAGGTACCACCGCTCCCTACGTCTTGGAGCTTTGGTGTGTACCTACATCAAACAATTTAAGACTTGATTTTGGTACCCCATTTTTCTTGGGTCCTCTAGGGTTAGTGTAATGAACCCAAACAAGATTATTTGTTCTATTTAGTTGATCATAGCAAAACTTAGCTAAATGTCCATTTTTACCACAAATGTGCATCTATACACTCTACCATATTTAAAAGCATAATGGGTGTGTGATTTGGAGTATGAGCATTGTGAGCATGAGCATGAGAGGTGCTAGCATGAGAATTTTTATCTTGTGAAATTTTAGCATGTGAAGTGTGCTTTTTAGAAAACATGTTCTCAAGTTTCTTAGTATTGAAAGCACAATCATTTAAAACTTTTTCAAAATCATTCATTTTGGATTTAAAAGAGGAAATTTCTTTTTCATCAATAATAGGAGATTTTGCCTTACAAGTACTCTTGTAGGCACAAAATTTCTTTTGCATGGAAATGAAATTAGAAGAAATATCATCTTTTTCTTTAGAAACAATGGCAAGTTGATTCTTAAGAAAAAGCAACTTCTTTTGTAATTTTATGCATTCAAGTTTCTTGTTATCATAAGTTTCAGAAAGTTCTACAAAAGCATGCACTAGAACTTCCTTACTTACATCATCATCTTCATCATCAAGAGATTGAGGGGTTACCTTGGGTGTGTTTGCCATGAAACACATATTAGCTTGATCCACCTCCTCTTCGGACTCGCTTTCCGAATCCCACGTAGCTTTGTAAGCTTTCTTTTCCTCCGGCTTTTGGCTTGAAGGAGGAAGTCATTTTCTTCTTGAACTCCGGACAATCCGCCATGATATGTCCGGGTTGCGGCAATTGTAGCATATGATCTTCCGCTCCTCTTTGCCTTCAATTTTCTCCGGAAGTTGAGCTTGTTCTTCCGGTACATCCTCTTGACGTTGCGAACAAGTAGAGTAAGCTCCTCATCTTCTTCTTCGTCATCTTCATCGTCATCATTGGTGGATGAAGTCTTGAAGGCTATGGATTTCTTCTTTGAAGTAGTGGCCTCCTCTCTTGCCTTCTCCTCCATCTCATGGGTCTTTAGGTTCCCAATGAGACTAATGAGGTCCATCTCGTCCTTGTCGTTCAACTCCTTCAAGGTGGTAGCCTTGATCTCCCATGATGAAGGAAGAGCCCGAATTACTTTACGCACCTTTTGATCGTTGGAGATGTCATCACCTAAGGAAGAAAGACCATTAGTGATTTTAGTAAACCTTGTAGCCATACTATCAATAGACTCATCATCAAGCATTTTAAATGACTGATATTGGGACCTCAAGAGATCTATCTTAGCTCTCTTGACTTGTGAAGTTTCCTTTGTGTGTTTCCAATAAGTGTTGCCAAATCTCATAGGCGGATTGGCAATGAATTACCCGTGTAAGGTCATCCTCATTCAAGGCGGTCAATAGGGAGTTTTGGCCTTGGAGTTAGCCTCATATAATTAAAGTCAAGGTCGGTCCAAGTGCTCTCATCACCATCGGGTGCTTCAAAGGGTTTGGTCAAGGACTTGGCTACTAAGCTACCCAAAGATTGCAAAAATATAGTCATCCTAACCTTCCAAATGGAAAATTTAGGCCATCAAATTTAGGTGGGGATTTAATGTTGTCGGCCATGTTTACTAGTGTATGAATGGATGAATGAAAATGTTGATTAGCAAAATTTTAAGGATCTCTCTATGGATGTTAAGCCAAACCTAGAGTCCAAGCTCTGATACCAATTGAAAAGTCACCTAGAGGGGGGGGTGAATAGGTGACAATGCTAATCAAAGGGCAAATAAAAATTAAAGCTACAACAATCACAATCAAGAATCACAAGATGAATGCAAGCAAGTAAGTATGACAATGAATATGATGAGCAAGTAATAAGTGCAAGCAAAGTAGAGCAAGAATTGCAAGAATGTAAACCAATCGCAAACACAAGGATATGTTATCGAGGTTCGAGCACCCAGCTCGACTCCCCGCCTTCCTCAGAAGGATTCCGACCACTTCCACTATCACAAAGATCTCAATACAATGGAGTACCCAACTCCTACATCTCAAGAACAAGTAATTTCCTTGGTAGTCAAAAGACCACAAACTCTCTCTTTCAAATATCTCTTCCCTTACAAAGGTCCTTAGAGAATATTGAGTAGGAATGAAGCTCTTGTTGTAAGTGAAGAAAGAAAATTAAATCAGAGAGTATTTGAAAACCCTTCAGAAAATCAGTGAGAAATTCAGCACAAAAACCAAGAAACAAGTCTCTTTTGAAAGCCTTAAACTTTTGAATTTTCTAGCAAAAATTGTTGTAACCAATCTCTCCCCAAACACCCCTATTTATAGGAAAGGGCTAGGGTTTAGGATAAAAATAATTACTGATGTTTAGGAGGTAATTAGATCAAAATATATCCTTAAACGAATTTTTAAACACAAAAGACAAAAATAAACAGCTCACTTAAAATCTGCCCGTTACTGTTCAACGGACACATCGGTCGACTGGGCCGGTCGACGGTAGATCAAAAATTTGACCGTTATAGGCCAGCGGTCGACCGACCCGGTCGACTGAGAAAACCTGTGAGAAAAACAATATCTCGGTCGACCGCCCCGGTCGACTGGCAGACATGCACACTGATACGTGCCTCTGCCAGAACTGTGGTCGACTGGTCCGGTCGACCGGACCAGACTGACACAGACTCAGTCGACTGTCCGGTCGACCGGATCAGGTCAAAAATCATTTTTGGAAAAGAAAATAAAGAGGATTTTGATTTTAACAAAATACTTTTGAACAGGGAATAGAATTAAACATAAAGATGTATTTGTAGGCAAAAACTTGTATGCAAAATATTTTTGTATAATTTATAAGAAATTATTTTGGAATGAGCATGTGCGCAAAAACGTGTGTGATAGAGCTTCAAACCTATCCACTATTCTTTAAATACTATAAACTGAAAACAAATTACATGAAGACTTCTTGAGCAATCTTCAAGTCTTTGAGCCATCCAATGCCTTGCTAGTGCCTTCTCTTCTATGATTCTTCCTTGATGTGCAATTTGCCTTCCTTTCTTTGTGGAACTTAGAAGTTCTTGCAATAGCTAAGCGAATGGTCTCTAAACATGGTACAAACCTGAAACTTATCTTAACAAACTTATTAGTACCAAATAGCTCTACTTTGGTTTGTCATCATCAAACACAAAAAATTGAGAGTGTAACCTCTTGGGCCAACAGCCTTATGAGCAGATCAGACCGCCTGCAAAACTGTCCTAGGTATGTCTCCATATCGAGTATATTTGGAAAGCCCTACCATTTCCCTGTGGTGCTGCACCGTGCGATGTGGGCAATAAACAGTTAAACTTTAATTTAAAGAAAGCCGATGACTTGAGAAAGTTGCAAATTTCTGAGCTGGAAGAGTTAAGAAATGATACATACGATAACGCTCGGATCTTTAAACACAGAACTAAACTCTTTCATGACAAATTCATTTAAAGGAAGAATTTAATCCCAGGACAAAACGTTCTGTTGTACAATTCTAGGCTCCACCTTTTTCCTGGTAAGTTGAAAACCAGGTGGTCAGGACCTTATATTGTCCAAACAGTCTCTCCTTATGGTGCGATTGAGATTTCCAATGTAAAGAGTGGTAACATGTTCAAAGTTAATGGCCAATGACTTAAGCCTTTCTACACACAGAGTCTGAGTCACACGATATTCTCGAACTGGGTCTTTGTGACCCGGTGTACATATGACCAGATCTTTCTACCATCTCCCTCGGTATTTATTGTAAATCTTTTTTGGACCTCCCTTGTAAATTAAAACAATATATATATAAAATAAAAAATACAAGAAAATTAAATAAACAAATATAAAAAAATAATGGACCTCAGTGCTAAATAGCACTTACGTTTTCTTCCCCTTATATACTCCTTTTCCCTTCTAATAACCAGAATTTTCCCTAGGGTTAAAATTTTCACTTTTTACCTAGGGCAAATTTGGAAATCAACCCTTCTCAGGCCCTTATATATACCCCCAACCTCTCTTTCGTTCTCTACCCTACTATCTAAAATCAGATCGGAGAAGAGAGAAGAACGCGCCGCCACATCAATTTTTCCCAGCCCTGAATCCCTGAATGTGCCGCATTTCCTCAGCCTCAGCCGTGCGTCCAGGGCCTTGTGGTGGCGTCTGGAGTGCCGCCAAATTTTCCTGCAGTTGCTTCTGTCTGTAGATCTGATATCTACAACCCGAGTACCTGTTCTCCCCGTCAATTTCTCTCTGCAATCTGATTTGGTTTCTCCCCACATAATCCGGGGGAGGCTTGCGAATTTCTTTCTCATCCTTCGTATTTTCCGTCATGGCCCCATCCATATTTGCTGAGAAAGACTTTTCTAGGATTTTTAGCGATATTAATGGACATGGCCACATCTTTTTGGATAGAATTCGTGAATGAAATTGGTATGCATTAGTTTACGATAACTCTGACCATGAGGCTTGCCATTGTCCCAAGCTTGTCAAGCTCTTCTATACTTCATTTGATCAAGCCTCTATTTACTTTGACACCAACCAATTCATGGTGCACATGCCTACTGGGGACCTTGTTATAACTGTTGATATGTTGGAAGACTACACCCAAGTCCCGAGCAACCCGCACCATCGTGACCCCCTACCATTAATTGACTACATGACAGTCATGGGGGCTTGCTGTACCGAACAGGATAGGGGGCTCAAAGCCAGTACGATGTTTCATAACATACATTGCATTGGATGCTGGATCCAACACAATATCCTTAGGCTTGACCACACGACCTCCTTTAATAGGCCTGTTTTGCAAATCCTTCACGATCTCATGACTAGGCAGCATACTGTTTGCATTAACACGACTATTTTTCATAGTATCATCACAAACTCCACGCGCACACGCGGTGCGAAATACTCGCATCCAGATTTGATCACTCATCTGTGTAGGAACTTCTTATCAGATGCGGTCTTTGACTCATACGATAGAGTATTTGTTGCACCAGAGAGGGCAACAAGTGCTTATAATAGTTGCCTCCATGCGGTCTGGACCCCTAGTGTCCAGCCTGAAGATGCCCAGGCTGAGTCCTCTTCGGAGAAACTTTTGGAGGATGATGATGACCCGG
Source organism: Agave tequilana (assembly GCA_038442645.1). Lineage (NCBI taxonomy): Eukaryota > Viridiplantae > Streptophyta > Magnoliopsida > Asparagales > Asparagaceae > Agave > Agave tequilana. Next base: position 143,122 of record JAVJIF010033560.1, on the reverse strand, counting down.
CTTTTTGGCAGCAGGACCCCCCAACTGATTCACGAGCCTTCATGTCTACCATTTGGCGAGACATGAAGAAGATCTTTAAGGGTTAGGTTAGACTAAGGAAGCAGGATGAGGAGTCGGCCACTCACCTCGACCGCATCGTGGAGGGTCTACGGCATTCGCAGTCGGCCGAACCTAGCACCACCGATGGTGCGAGCCGAAGGAGGGGGTGACATCTTTTCTTTACCTATTTCATGCATATATTTTACTTGCATGCATTGGGGACAATGCATGAGATAGGCATGAGGGGGTAGATACTAACATAGGATTTTTTCTAGATTTTCTAGGATTTTCTTAGGTTTTTCTTTCTTATATAAAAAATAATAATAATTATAAAAGAAAAAATATTTTCTGTGATCCATTTTTGAAAAGAATTAAATTGATCTTAGGAATTAAGGAAATTCTAAACTAGGATTTCTTAATATAAGTAAAAAATAAGAAGTATTATTGGATCTTTAGATTAAGAAAGAAAAGAATAGAAAGATAGTTAGACTTCAAATGTTTTCTAAGCACTATATACATTTACATGTTGAAAAATTAATCAAGGACTTAGTAACTTTGTTTATATTTATATTAAAAAAGGAAGAAGAAAAATATATATATAAATAAATAAAAACTTGATCACCAATGAAGCTGGTTAGTTGTGCCTTAGAAAGCATAATCAGTCACGCTTAAAGGTGGTTGAGTCCTTAGCATTCGTGACCTAGTTTACTCGAGTCCTTGAACCTTAGGGATGTATCCTTATCTGGTGCCCTAAGACCGTCTGGTCTGGGAGTCATCGGTAGAAGGCTCGCTACATGGGTGAATTAGAAAGCCTAATGAAGCTAAGGGAATAAATAAATGTAAATATATAAATAATAAAAAATATATATATATAAATAAATGTACCATAGACTAAGAACAATTCCTCATACATATAAATGTATATATGTTAGGCTTGATACAAAATCAAATTCTCTCTCTATTTTTAAAAACTTAACCTAAGTTGAAAACGAAACTTCAAATGAGACTTATAAAAAGAAGGAAAAGTTTAGGGTAACCTGAAAACTTTTGATCACCAAAATTCTTGAAAAAAATGGATCATAAACTTTTTTCTTCCATTTCTTTTGAAAAAACACTAACATTTTTTCTTTTTTTTGGGATTTTGTGGGTGTAATCAGCTGAAAACCCTCAGGAGACAACACTCCTCCTCTACGGCAACCTAGAGGTTTAACGGCTTGTTGCACGAGCTCAGTGCAATCGTATCACCTACGAAAGTGGTGTAATAATTTATTTAGGTTTTTTTTTCTTTTTCTTTGCTCGGGGGCAAGCAAAAGCTAGGTATGAGGGTGTGATTGGAGTTCATTTTGCATCATTTTATACCACCTAACCATACTTTATGTTAATAAAATAGGATTTTTATTGCTTTTCTCTCTTATTTTTCAGGTCCATTCTTTAATGGAGAAGAAAGCCCAAATCTTATGATTTTTGAGGAATTAAAGGTGTTTTTAGGAGCCCACAACCATGAAGCCCAATTCTGAAATGACCCAAAGTATATTCTCTAACTTTTAGAAGATCCAGTTGGGCAAATGCAGCATAACAGAATGTCAGAGAAATTGTTGGCGCAACGGCCAAGATGCTACAGCAGAAACGCGGCCCTGGCCGCGGATCCGCGGCACTTCCTTAGCCGTTGATCAAACGATTGATCCTACGACTGTGCTGGGACGTTAACTTCTCGTAAAGCCTATAAATGACACCTAGGACCTCTGTAGAAGGGGGGAGGAAAGAATAACATTTTGTTTAGGCAATTAGTTAGGATTTCTTTGAGCTCTCTTTAGTCTTCTTGTGTAATTTTTATTTTCTCCTTCTAAATCTAGAAAAGAGAGAGTGAGGGTGAGAGAGATCTCTGTAATTGAAGAAGTGACAACTCAATACAAAGGCTCAAGCTTTCCTTCCTCAATTCTTTCTTGTTCTATTGCATTTACTTTCAAGTTCTTTACTTTCTTGCACATGTTTTTCTACCATGTCTTCTTGATTATTTTTCTTTTCTATTGCTAACTAATCACTAACATAACTAACTAACTTCTAACACTACTAACTCTTGGGTGATTACTAACTCATATGAATCGTAGGATGTTTTTTTTTCCAAGTCTAGTAATTAACAAGTCTTTTATTTCCAATGATAATGAGTAGTGTTTCTATTCTAGTGAATGCTTTGTACCACCCCATATGATTCATGTGTGCCTCATTCAGAGCCTTATCTCTTGAACAAGTACCGTGATGGAACATGAAGATGGATCACTTTAGTATGCTAACACCTATTGTACAAGTTTCTTATTTCATGCTAGCTTGTTATAGCTTTGGTGGACTAATGAATCTTATATTCTTACTTAGTATACCTAAGTGTGAAACTGATGTTCTATTATTAAGAATCTATTGGGAGCTAATGATCAAAGGAGGCCACCTAGCCAAGCTTAGATGAGAACACAACCTCAATTTGGGACAACACATTGGTTTGACAAAGCAAGATGTACTATTGCTAATGAATCTACATAAGGCATGAATCACCCGACGAGATTAGTAAGTTAGTAGTGTAGAATGTTAGTTAGTCATGACTTTCTCTTAAATTAAATTTCAAAACTACTTTCTAAAACTTTCTCTTTTTCCAACACATCGTTTTTCCTACCGTCTTTTATTCCGTTTTCCTTTTCTTAACAAAACTTTACAAAAATTCTTCACTCTCTTTCTACCTTGGTCTGTTTTTCCATTTTTAAACAAAGAAGAACCTTCGTTTTTCTTCTCAAAAACTTCAACATAAAAATCGTGAACGCTTCCATCGCTAGCCCTCCTTGCGGATACGACCTGTTATAGCTTGTGCTATGAATGGTGATTCGAAGGAGTAAAGTAAATCTTCATACATATTCAGAGTTTGATAATCAGCACACGGATATAAACGGTTTACTCTGAACTCTTGCTCAATTCAATTCCTCCTTACGAACAATAGTGATTGAAGATGTTATAAAAAACTAAGTTATAAAGAAATGAAAATGAGTAAAGAAGGAGTTGTTTTTGAAAGTGTTTCTAACTATGAAATGAAAAGATGGAAAAAAATTAAAATACTTACTTACCTCTTTGGCGCTTTCTTACCTTTGATCATTTTCAACGATTGAGCTTGACTTCAATGCGATCGAAATATGGCATATGGGATCTTTCCATTCCCATTCTAAACTATGAAATAAAGGTGCAAGCTAAAACTAATTTTGAGATGGCTATCCATCACCATAAGCCATCAACGGCACTTGCAAGGGCAAGACAAATTTGAGGCTATCACAGTCATTTGGATTCACAAACTTCTTAGAAGAAAGTAGAAGAAAATCAAAATGAAGAACAAGAATGCAACTTTTGATTAAATAAAGTAATGATGAAAGAAGAGAAGAATACTTACACCGGTGTCACTATCAGTACAATCTTCACTCTTATTCTCTCATGAAACTCTTCTCTCCTTTGAGTTACATGAAGAAAAACAAAAATTACATGAAAAGAAAAATAAAAATCTATATTAAACTAGAGTAAAAACTTAGCCTAAATTCTAACTCTACTGGAGTGGTGTCCCTTTGCCTTCAAAAATGTAGGTATTTATAGCCAAAACTGGATAAGGGAGAGTGTATAAATCTAAGGACAAAATCTCTTGCCCAATAGAAAAGATCTTCTGATAAGGTTGGAGATAAGATTAAAGATAAATTTTTGTTTTATCCCTTGATTTTCAGTTAGATTGTATCTTATCTCTCTGAATCTTCTGAATATACATCTCAATCCTTAAGATATCTCTTTATATATTGATAGAGTTACATTTAAACCTCTGGATTTACCTATATCTCCTTGATACTTCAAGCTAACCAAATTGATTCTTCTAAATCCGATTTTGACTGTATTATTTTGGCTTTATCTTCAGTTAACCAAATAGATTCAATTAAATTAGAATTTAACTGTATTTTATTTGGTCTTATCTTCTCTCCCTTCATTAAGACAAACATGCAAAATAAGACAATAAGCTAAGAAATTAGCAGGATTTATTACAAGATAGATACATTAATGTAATAATAGACATGAAATAAGCGTGTACAATCACCCCTTTACCGATCGTTTGCTCGTCCTCCAGCAAAACAAAAAAAATAGAGCTAACATAATCAACACACTTTCGCAGGAATCACGATTGCACTTAGCATGTACAATACCATTAAACCTCTACGTTACCCCTAGAGGACGAGTTTTGTCTAGTGAGGGTTTTTAGTGGATTACACCCACAAAATCCATAAAGAAAGAGAAATAAAATGTTCGTATTTTGAAAACAAATTTTGAAAAGACGAGAAATATTTGAAGTAATATTGTAAAAATTTAAGTAATCTATAAGTCATAGGAACACCAAATTTTCTTTTCTAAGCTTAATCTCTAAAAATGTGTCATTAATCAAGGTAAAGAGTCAAATTGTGTTTCTCATCTAGTCTATTATTTTACCCTACGTCATTTGCATCTTTGTGACCGTAAAATTTTAACTCGGGGTTATTCAACTCTAATTCTTATGCCTTGTTTTTATAAATTTTTGGTAGTATATCAATTAGTTCTATTAGGTTTTCTAATTTGCACATGTAACGAGCCTTAGGTTGGTGACTCCCAAATCGTACAGTCTTAGGGTACCGGGTGAGAAAACACCACAAGGACTTAAAGATTCGAGCTAACAAGGTCATAAAACTAAGGATTTTATTTATTATATGGACCACTTTTAGGCATGAATACTTATACTTTATGAGGCACAAATACACAGATTAATCGGAGGTTTTTTGATATATATATATATATATATATATATATATATTTATATATATTCTTTTCTTTTTCTCTTTTTTTTAATAAGACAAAAGAATCTTTGTTTTTGAACCCTAAGTGTGTAAATGTATAAAGTGTACATATTTCATCAAGGTAAAAATCAAGATTAAATTATTTTTTCAAATTTTCTCTCTAACCCTAGAAATTAAGCAAATAATCTTATTTTGACTAAGTATAAGAAATCCTAATTATGATTATCCTATTCCTTAAAATTAACTTAATTTCTTACAAAAAATAGGTCATAATATTGTTTCTCTTTTCAAAAAATTTTTAAAAGCAAAGAAAATGTTAATTTTTTATTTATAAATAAAAAGAAAACTTATGTTATGACAGAACCCTCTCCTGCACCTATCTCATGCATTGTTCTCAATGTATGAATGAATGCATATATGCATGAAAAAGAAGAAAGGGAAGGAAACATGTTACCTCAAGGTGGTGGTTCCGGTGGTGATTGGATTGGGCCAAGCATTGCGACCCAATCTAAATATTATGGATTATCATGGAACCCATCTTTGACGACCTATTTATTATTTACATTTTTATTATCCCATTTATGAATATGATTATGTAAGATCCAGAATGAAATTTATCCTGGTTATATGATTAATTTTTGAATATTATCACTGAGTCGTAATTGTATTTACCTTGGCCCAACAATGGAATGTGACTTTGTGGAATGGATGATTTGGGATCTTGAATGATAGGAATGGAAACCAATACTGACTCGGGTATATGATTTAAATCAAGCTTAGGTTCAAGAGTCAGTTACTAAGTCATAATTGTATTTACCTTGGCCCAATAATGGAATGTGACTTTGTGGAATGGATGATTTGGGATCTTGAATGATAGGAATGGAAACCAACACTAACTCAGGTATATGATTTAAATCAAGTTTAGTTTCAAGAGTCAGTTACTAAGTCATAATTGTATTTACCTTGGCCCAATAATAGAATGTGACTTTGTGGAATGGATGATTTGGGATCTTGAATGATAGGAATGGTAACCAACACTGACTCGGGTATATGATTTAAATCAAGCTTAGGTTCAAGAGTCAGTTTTAGTTTAAGAGTTGAATCCAAATCAAGGGATTGAGATTCACATTCTTTTCCCATCAATGGAATATGATTATCAAAAATAAGTGGTTCAATTTCAAGATTTGTGGGTACGGGAATCGATGTTGGCTCGAGAATGTGGTCTAATTTGGGTAAAGATATAGAACGTAACATAAACTCGAATTTTGAAATAGAATCACGAAATGAAAGTTCGAATTCACATTTTTGTTCAAGGTCAATTTCATTAAAATGAAAACTTGCCAATTTGTCAATGATTGGTATTGGTCAAGTTCAAGGTGATGTGATGAAATTGAATCTTGGTTGAAGTCTTCAAGATGCTATGATTCTAGGTTCCTATCAATATGGCTAGGACAATCGGGAATGGTCAAAAATATAGTAGGTAGAGTTTCCTAATTGCATTATCAGGGAATTACCTCTTTTCTCTAGGTTATGATGTCTTTTATTAACAAGAAAACAATGTGAATCAATGTGTAATAATAACCGTGATATCTCCAACAAATGCTAATGTCAATACTAGCTGATATCTGGCAACTGATAACTGAATACTAATAATTGACATCTGAAATAGAAAACTGTAGATATACAGTCACTAAAACAATGGTATAACTAAAATTGGTAACTGGTATAGATCTCTGACAACTACTATAAACTCTAAACACATAATACGATCACCACAAATAGTCTAACTAATAACTGATAGACCGATAACTGCTATCTGATTACTCTGAAGTACAAGATCACCGATTCAACTAGATCTCTCTTACAATAATTGTATCTCTATAACTGAATAATTACAATAACTATGAACCAATCATGAAGCACATCATATATCCTCGAGATCAACATGGTCAACAGATACCAAAATCACAAATGAAGAATGAACATTCTCAAGATCAGACTTATCTAAGTATGATCAAGATCATAACTAAAGAGTGAACATTCTCGATCCATATTTAATCTAGATCATCTCTACATCAGTAATCAATATCACTAAGGTCATCTATACTCAGTTAAACTCCTTGACTGTGAATCTAGAAATAATAACTCCTAACAGTCCAAAAATTGGTCTCATCATACACATCACAATCAAGGGCATCATACTCACACATCTGATCATTATCCCACCATCATAATACTTCTCATCTACATATCAATCAAGACTCTAATAAAAGAATAGGAAGCTCAGGTCAGCCCCAACTCTAAATGAGTCATACACAGGTCCATGTATCAAGAATTCTAATCTCTTAATAAAGTAACATCATAACTAATCCATCCTCTATATCCAAATGAATCCGCATCGAAATTATCACCAAATGAATGAATAATAAGTCTGATAAGTACTCCACATGAATATGTCATCTATCCTCAAATATGTGTTAGGATTTTGCCTTATTTTTTAAGAGGAGATAATGGTCCAAGAAAATCCAATTCAGTTGGAGAAGACGACGACTTGAAGCTGAAGAAGCAAATCAAGGTGAAACAGTTTCCTATTCAGGCGAAAGTTAGTTTCCTTCTCAAGAAGAGTATGAACATGATTCAACTCCAATTCAATAAAGATTTAGTTATAAAGATTAAAAGTTCTAGAATCCTTCTAGATCAAGGAGATCAACTCCTAATAAGATTGATTAAGATTCTTAAAGCATCCATTGGCCAAAATCTTCTTACAGTCCAAATAGGAGTTGTATTGTAAAATCCTATAAATAAAAGTTATAACTCAGTATTGTATTTTAGAGCAGAAGAGGAGAATAAACTTATTGTGAACAATAATGCAAGGCTCTAAAAAGTTAAAAAGGCCCTAAAAGCAAAGAAAGAGAGGAGCAAGGTGAATATGCACAGAGAGAAGGTATACTCTTGTAATTAAGACGTAAATTTAAGGGGAAGGTAAATACTCTTGTGTCATCAAGAGGAATATTAGATCTCCTTATATCAAGTTTATTAATAAAGCTCTTTCAAGTTCTTTCTCTATGGACGTTGGCCAAGTTTGGACCGAACTACATTAAATATCTTTTTCTTATATCTTTTAATATTCATCTTGTGTGCCTGAGATTATCGATCTCATGGCGTGCTTAAGGTTATCGGTGGGGATCTCCGTATCTCCCAACTGAAATCACCTAGAGGGGGGGTGAATAGGTGATGGCTATATGTAAATGGCACAAATGCGGAATTTAAAATTCAACTATCACAATTAGCACAAATAACAGACTTGCAATAAATGAAGCAATCAATAGTGCAAGAATTAAGAGTTTAGAGTTTAGAGAGATTTGAGCAAACGCAAACACGCAGATATGTTTCCGAGGTTCGAGCCACGCTCTACGTCCCTGCCTTCACACTTGAAGGATTTCCACTATTGAAGATCCCACTGGATCACCAATACAAGGACACACTTGTCCGATCTCTCGTGATGCCGCAACACCACCCGGAGCACATTAGCTCGCCTTGAGGCCGATGCCTCTACAACTTCACTCAAGAAGAAAATGATCACACTTGATCAAAAATTTGCTCACTTGCACAATCCTAGAACCAATATGTAGATGAGGAATTATGGGATTGTGTAGTGCAATAGCTAGAGAGAAGTAGAGGTAAAGACTTCAAATGGGTGTCTAGAAATTTAGGGCTTTTGGAGAGAAAATCTTTTCTAAATGAAAGCCTTTTGAAAACTTGTAAATCTTTTAGAAATCTCTTGTAAAAATGTTCTTAATAGATGTCTTATCATGTTGAAGTGACCTCCTATTTATAGGGGTCAAAATAGCTCCAGAGATTCGTTGGGATCAAATCCCAAAAGAAAAACTGTCAGAAAATATAGCTGTTGGAGTCTGTTAGAAGTTCTGACAGCAGCCGGTCGACCGGGCCGGTCGACCGCCAACGGTCATATTTTTGACCGTTGGGGGACTACGGTCGACCGTCCTGGTCGACCGGAACAAACAGAGAGCACTGTAAGTGCTCCGGTCGACCCGAGTGGTCGGCCGACGTACACACATGCACAGCGTGTCCGTCGGTCGACCCGGGCGGTCGACCGGTTTCTGTCAGTTCTGAAAAATCAGAACTTCCAGAAACTTGAAACCTGGGTTTTGGATTTTGGTCTTGGGTTTGAATGTTTTGGACCTTGTAAAACATAGAGTATGAGCATATGTCATAACTCTATCATGTTAAAACATTTTGATAAATACCCTTTTGATAAAAGCTTGTTTTGTCCAAAAATTGTTTTTCCAAAACTTAAAGTTTCTAAAACTTATTTCCCAAAAACATGTTAACTTTAAATCTAGATTGGAAATAGAATTTGAAACTCTTTTTGAAGTCATGAACCAAAGTAAAGTGTGTGTGTAAGTGGTAATCCCATAACTCTACTTCTAACATCTAGGTTTTGACAAAATATCTAAAATAAAAATCAAAATATAAATCTTGGAATTTCTTCATAGTCTTGATCTTGACTTGGTCTTCTCTTTGAGATCTTGATTCCGAAGCTTCCTATTGTGCTTGGCTTGGGAATGCAAATCTTTTGGCGGCATCCAAACTTCTGAGTCTTGATTGTGGAGCCGTCAAATTAACCTGTTTAACCTGAAATTCTTTTAAACAAAACTTGTTAAATATATAACTAGATATGGTTTGTTATCATCAAAATATCCATCAAGATATAGGGCTAATGGCCTTTGGGCCAACAATCTCCCCTTTTTGATGATGACAAAACATATTTAGTTATCACAAATATTTTGGGTAGAGACTTCAAATGAAGCTCCCCCTCAACACATGCATATAATAAAAATCATACTCAGGCATGGATAAATATGGCAAATGATAAATGATAAACATCAAGTGATAATACACATGTCCATGCCAACAATTTTCATGTTATAAATAAGGATGAAAACATGATTTCATATATGACATAAAGAAATGATACATATAAGGAAAAGATACATGTCCACAAAACATAACAGAAATACATGTCCAAACAAAGGCAAAACACAAAATATGTCTCTCAACAAATAACTCTCCCCCTTTTTGACATCATCAAATAAGGGGAGGTCACTCTCATCACTTGGCACTAGCAGCATCATCGTCCTCATCGTCTTCCTCATCTTCCTCGTCCTCAGACGAACTCTCTGCAGCATCCATCGTCTTGTCACCATCATCGTCTTCCTCCTCCTCCTCCGAAGAAGAAGCTGCCACCTCCTCTGGATCAATGCGTCAACTTTAGTCCGAGGTGGAGGAACAGATGAACGAGCTCTGGGGGGAAATAGAGGGCCAGTGGAGGGAAGTGGACGAGCAATGGAAGTGGGATCAGGAACAAGCATGTCGAATTTCGTAAAGAGTGCCTCAAATTGCATATCCATGAATCTCATGGAGTCAGCAAAATAAGACATATCATTACGAATTCCTTGGATACGTGAGTCCATCACCGCACGAGAATCTGCCTCGCGCTGGAATCGTGCGTCCATCTCTGCAAGAAGCGCTGCATCACGCTGCTCAATCCAAGCCTGGTGTGCCTCGAACTGAGAGCGTACCTCTGAGGAGATAAAAGCCTGAAGGTCTGGAGGTAAAACAGGGGCAGAAGCACATGATGTCCCTGGGGCCGAAGAAGACCCTGGGGCAGCAGGAGGAACAGGAGGTTGCTCAGGAGCGTGTCGACGCAACTGGGCTCCATCCTCTTCAAGAGAACTCCGTCAATGTTTATTAGAGGATCATCAGGAGACTCAGATGAGAGATCAAAATTTAGAGCTTTAAGAAGATGTGTAATCAACATGCCATAGGGCAAGCTCCTACCCGACATGCGAATCTGGTCGGATGCCATATGAGAAGCTATGATACGGGGAACATTTATCTTAATGCCTCGCAGAAGGCAATAGATGATCAATGGAACAGGACCCCTAGCATGGCTGTACTCACCAGATTTAGGGACAATGTTATAGAAAATGATTTTGGCAAGGACCTGAGATGTGAGGGTGAATCTACTCACAACTTCATTCCTCACCAAACCAGGTTTGTTATCCCCGTGGATCAAAGTGGATGCGGTGAGCGCAGACTCACCTTCCGGAAACTCAAAATCATGAAGGTCATGGGTGTAGACATCAGCTCCAGCAGGGGAGAGATGTAGAATGTCAGCAAACTGACCAATGCTAAGGTCAATGTTCCTACATAGGACTCTAGAAAAGATACGGTTTCCATCAAAAGAGAAATTAGTATAGAAATAGGGAACGAGAGATGTATAGACTTGTTCTTTGATGGTCAAGAAATCATTTAAGGAGTTGTTCTGCAGGATTTGGGGAATGTCCAAGTGTTCAAAATCTTGTATAACGACATATCTCCCCGAATTGATGTTCCTCTTGGAAAGATTAATGAACCGATTTTCAGCAACCTCATTAATGAAAGGTCGTTTGGGCTTAGGGACATATGAAGAGGGTTGAGCAACAGATTTACCCTTTTCAGACCTAGTTCTTTTAGACATTTTTTGAGGAAAAAGATGATTTTTAGGTCAAATTAAGTTAGGGCTTGATCTAGAGAACTTAGAAACCTAAAATCTTTGACAAAAAGAAGATGATCCTAAAGCTAGATATTAAGAACAGTAGGAAAAATTAAATTTTTACCTGAAAGATGAAGAACAAAACCCTAATCAGAGAAAACCTGAAATTCTTCGAATTCTGCGGAGAGAAAGTCCTGAAAACGAAGATCTAGCACCTAAAGATGGAATCTGAAGTGGGTTTGGAAGGAATTTGAAAAGATTGAGGGATTAGAGATTTGGAGAAAATTTTTGAGGAGGGGAGAAGTCGGGTTCGTCGGCTGTGAGTGTGAGAGAGAGAGAGAGAAAAAGTCAAATAAATAGCAGATTTAGGGCTGAATACGATGAACGGTCGACCGGTCGGTCGACCCAGAGAACCCGAGAGCTCTGCATCTCAGAGCGATCGACCGGGTCGGTCGACCCAGAAATCCCGAGAGCTCAGAGAGCTACAGCGGTCGACCGGGTCGGTCGACCCAGAGAACCCGAGACCACAGACAGCAACAGCGGTCGACCGGGTCGGTCGACCGGCTATGTCCAAAAAACTGAGAACAGAAAAAAAATTTTAAAAGAGAAATTTTATCAAATAAAGTAGAATATATAACATGTAGGAATACAACAATTTTTTAAATCTTCATTAGGTTATCAAACAAAAATATTCACACAAGACATTTTATTTTATTTTTCATACAAAAACAAAGTTTTTAGAGATGTTGAAGCCGAATACCCGGTGACGGGTTCTGAACTTCATCCTCTTGATTCCTCTTGAATGAGTTGAGGTGCGCAATTGCCATCTCTAAGGTATTTGTTTGAATATGAAATTTTTACAAAATTTTATTTCTAGTTTTAAAAATACAATGTGTATATAAATAAGCTAGTCTAGGCATGGCATGTGGACATACAATGGACATGGTATAAAAGACAAGATAAAAACATGGCATATACACAAACATGATAGAGATGTAAGTTTACACAAGCATATATCAATGTATCATAAAAGTAAACTAACAATCCTATACATGTGTATATAAATAACCAAACAAAAACTTTTAAATGGAGAAGTTACCAAGCATGGGCAATCTCCAAAATAGGTGCCTCCAAGATAGCGATGCAAATGCGATGTGTTCTTTGAGCTTAGTTGCATCCACCACCGGGCACCGTTTCCCCCTAAGTCTTGGAGGAAGATGATCCACCTGCATCATCTAAATTTGGTGGGTCTTTTGGTACCCATATCTTTTTGGGTCCTTTAAGATTAGTACCGGGACGAACCCAAACATATTTATTATGCATATTATTTTTAACAAAACAAAACTTTTCTAAATGGCCTTTGCGGCCACAATGCGTGCAAATGTAAATTCTACCACTACCATACATGTATGCATGTTTATGTGTGTGTGCATGTTTCCGTGCATGTGCATGGTGAGTGTGTTTCCCTTGGGTTACTCCCTTAGGAACCTAGATGCAATTTTCTTTAAATCAAAAGCATAAATTTTAAGAGTAGAGTCTAACACTTCAACCCGTTTTTGAATCTCTACAAATTCATTTTTATTACAAGAAACCATGGGGGTTTTTACTTTATTAACCAATTTATATTTATCAAAGTCACCTTTTAATTTTTCAAAAGCACTAGATAAAACATTTTTCTCACTAAGACAAGTATCAAGTTTATTCTTTAAAACATCATTTTCCTTTTTCAATTTTTATTATGAGATTGAGAGATCTCATATCTATGTTGTAACTCTTCGAAAAAATGAGCAAGTTCATCCATGGTAAGATCATCATCTTCTAAAGTGTTATCAAGGGTTACCTTAGAAGAATTGTCTCCTTGTGCCATGAAGCACATGTGAGCGGCGTCGTGCTCCTCTTCGGATTCTGACTCCGTATCATCCCATGTGGCTACCATAGCCTTCTTCTTCCTTGGTACATGCTTGGAGATAGTAGCTTGGAGAGCGGGGCAATCCGCTATGAGATGTCCGATCTTCTTGCAATGGAAGCAAGGACCGAGTTCTTCTTTCTTCTTTTCAAACCTTCCTTGAGTTTTCCCTCTTCGGAAGTTGCTTTGCCTCCCTTTCCTGTAAAACATTTGCCTAACTTCCGGATAAGCATGGCAAAGTCCTCATCGCAATCCTCCGATGAGTCATCCTCTTCAATAGTGGTTGGAGTGGCTTTGAAGGCGATTGTTTTCTTCTTGGGTGCCTCCCTTTCTTCTTTTACCTTCATCTCCATCTCATGGGTTTTGAGATTACCGATGAAGCCGGAGAAGTCCATCTCCTCCCGATCGTTGAGCTCCTTGAGGGTAGTTGCTTTCACTTCCCAAGATTTGGGAAGAGCCCGAATGACCTTGCGAATCTTTTGGTCATTATCAATTGCGTCACCTAGAGAAGACAAGGCATTAGTGATCTTGGTGAAACGCGTGAGCATGTCATCAATGCTCTCATTATCAAACATGTAAAAATTCTCATATTGTGAACGTAGCAAGTCAATCTTGGATCTTTTGACTTGTGACGTTCCCTCATGAGTCACAATTAAAATATTCCAAACTTCAAATGCGGATTTGCAATTAATGATGCGTGCTAGGTCATCCTCATTTAAGGCTTGGGTTAATGCATATTGGGCTCTAGCATTAGCTTCATAATCCTTGGTGGTGTCCTCGGACCATGAACTCTCATCGGTGAGGGGTTCAACAAATTCTCTAGTGATGGCCCTAGCTACTCTAACACCTAGGGACTTTAGAAATAGGTTCATCTTGACCTTCCAAATAGGGAAGTTCAAGCCATCAAACTTAGGTGGGGACTTGATGCTAGAAAAGTCAAGGATGCCATGAATACAAAGTGAATGCACAATCAAATATAAATGCAAAAAATATATAGCCAAATGAATGGATCTCCCTAAGGTGGTTAAACCAAATAGTAGGGTTAGGCTCTGATACCAATTGAAATCACCTATAGGGGGGGTGAATAGGTGATGGCTATATGTAAATGGCACAAATGCGGAATTTAAAATTCAACTATCACAATTAGCACAAATAAAAGACTTGCAATAAATGAAGCAATCAATAGTGCAAGAATTAAAGAGTTTAGAGTTTAGAGAGATTTGAGCAAACGCAAACACGCAGATATGTTTCAGAGGTTCGAGCCACGCTCTACGTCCCCGCCTTCACACTTGAAGGATTTCCACTATTGAAGATCCCACTGGATCACCATACAAGGACACACTTGTCCGATCTCTCGTGATGCCGCAACACCACCCGGAGCACACTAGCTCACCTTGAGGCCGATGCCTCTACAACTTCACTCAAGAAGAAAATGATCACAATTGATCAAAAATTCGCTCACTTGCACAATCCTAGAACCAATATGTAGATGAGGAATTATGGGATTGTGTAGTGCAATAGCTAGAGAGAAGTAGAGGTAAAGACTTCAAATGGATGTCTAGAAATTTAGGGCTTTTGGAGAGAAAATCTTTTCTAAATGAAAGCCTTTTGAAAACTTGTAAATCTTTTGGAAATCTCTTGTAAAAATGTTCTTAATAGATGTCTTATCATGTTGAAATGACCTCCTATTTATAGGGGTCAAAAACAGCTCCAGAGATTCGTTGGGATCAAATCCCAAAAGAAAAACTGTCAGAAAATATAGCTGTTGGAGTCTGTCAGAAGTTCTGACAGCAGCCGGTCGACCGCCAACGGTCATATTTTTGACCGTTGGGGGACTACGATCGACCGTCCCGGTCGACCGGAACAAACAGAGAGCACTGTAAGTGCTCCGGTCGACCCGAGCGGTCGGCCGACGTACACACATGCACAGCGTGTCCGTCGGTCGACCCGGGCGGTCGACCGGTTTCTGTCAGTTCTGAAAAATCAGAACTCTGGGTTTTGGATTTTGGTCTTGGGTGTGAATGTTTTGGACCTTGTAAAACATAGAGTATGAGCATATGTCATAACTCTATCATGTTAAAACATTTTGATAAATACCCTTTTGATAAAAGCTTGTTTTGTCCAAAAATTGTTTTTCCAAAACTTAAAGTTTCTAAAACTTATTTCCCAAAAACATGTTAACTTTAAATCTAGATTGGAAATAGAATTTGAAACTCTTTTGAAGTCATGAACCAAAGTAAAGTGTGTGTGTAAGTGGTAATCCCATAACTCTACTCTAACATCTAGGTTTTGACAAAATATCTAAAATAAAAATCAAAATATAAATCTTGGAATTTCTTCATAGTCTTGATCTTGACTTGGTCTTCTCTTTAAGATCTTGATTCCGAAGCTTCCTATTGTGCTTGGCTTGGGAATGCAAATCTTTTGGCGGCATCCAAACTTGTGAGTCTTGATTGTGGAGCCGTCAAATCAACCTGTTTAACCTGAAATTCTTTTAAAGAAAACTTGTTAAATATATAACTAGATATGGTTTGTTATCATCAAAATATCCATCAAGATATAGGGCTAATGGCCTTTGGGCCAACACCAACTATTGGTATCATAGTAAGTATGGTATCCCGGGTTATGTGTTCGGAAGGGGATTAATTGTATTAAGAGAGGGTTTAGAGTAAACCGTTGATGTTCATGTACTGATGCTCAAAAACTCCGAACTTATATGTAGGTTTACTTTACTCCTTCCGAATCACCGTTCGTAGCACAAGCTATGACGGGTCGTATCTGCAGGAGGGTTAACAATAGAAGCATGCAAGATTTTTATATTGGGATTTTGAGAATAAAAACGAAAGTTCTTCTTAATTTAAGATATAAAAAACAAAAAGATGTAGAAAGTGAGTGAGAAATCTTTGTGGGTTTTGAAGATAAAAGGAAGAAACGAAAAGAAAGATGGAAGGAAAGCGGAAATATTTGTAAAGAGAATATTTTGAGAAAAAGGTTTTTGAAGTACGATAGAAAGAAACGCCATGACTTACTAACATTCTAATCTACTAACTTACTACTCTCATTGGGTGATGCATGTCTCATATTGATTCATCAGCAATGATATATCTTGCTTTGTCAAGTCAATGTATTGTCCCATATCGAAAATGTTTTCTCATCTAGGCTTGGCTAGTTGCCTACTTGAATCATCGGCTCCCTAAATAGATTTTCAATAATGGAACAAGAATAGTCAATCTTTGGTATGCTAAGCAAAAATGTAAAATTCATTAGTCCATCAAAGTTATAACCAAGCTAGCATGAAATAAGAAACTTGAACAATAGTCATTAGCATAATGAAATGATCCATCTTCGTGTTCCATCAAGGCACTTGTTCTAAAGACAAGGCTCTAAGTGAGGCTCACATGAATCATATGGAGGGGGTACAAAGCATTTGCTAAAAATAGAAAATAACTCATCTTCATTGGGGATAAAAGAGACTTGTAAATTGTAAGACTAAAAATAAAGCATCCAATGATTCATATGAGTTAGCAATCACCCAAAAGTTAATAGTTAGTAGAGTTAGAAGTTAGTAAGTCATGTTAATGAGTTAGCTAGATATGGAAATAAAGAACAAGCAACAATTCATTATAGAAAGTAAAAACAAAAGGTAAAAGCTTGAAGAATAAAATGCACTAGAACATGAAAAGATTGGAAGAATGAAAGATTAATCCTTGTATTGAGTTGTCACCTTCTCTAATTACAAAGATTTCTCACCCTCACTCTCTCTTTCCTGGATTCTAGAAGGAGAAAGGGAAAATTACATGAGAGACTAAAGAAAACCTAGAGAAATCCTAACTATTTCGTTAACAAAAGATTGCTATTCTCTCCTTCCTTCATTACAGAGGCCCTAGGGGTCTATTTATAGCCTTCAGGAGATGAGGCCTTCCCACCACAGCCATTTGATCAAACGCTTGATCAACGGCCAAAGGACTGTCGTGGACCCATGGCCAGAGCCGCGTTTCCGCTGCAGAATCTTGGCCGTTGCGCCAGTGAATTTTCTGCCATTCTGTTATCGCTCATGTGCCTAGCTGGATCTTCTAGAAAGTGGAGAATATGCTTGGATCAATCCAGATCTGGGCTTTCTTCTTGTGGGCTTCTAAATTACTCCTAGATTCCTTTAAAAATCATAATTGTTGGGCCTCCTTCTCCATTAATTGTTGGACCTGAAAAAAAGAAAAAAAAAGCAATAAAAATTCCATATTTAATCACATAAAGCATAGTATGGTGGTATAAAATGATGCATAAATGAACTCCAATCACACCCCATACCTAGCTTTTGCTCGTCCCCGAGCAAAATGAGAAAAGAGAAATAAAATCCTAACTAAATTATTATACTACTTTCGTAGGTGACGATTGCACTGAGCTCGTGCAATAAGCCGTTAAACCTCTAGATTACCCTAGAGGAGGAGTGTTGTCTCCTGAGGATTTTCAGCGGATTGCACCCACAAAATCCTAAAGAAGAAGAAAGAAAAAAAATGTTAGTGAAAAGAAAGGAAGAAAAATTATGATCCATTTTTTTTCAAGAATTTCGGTGATCTATTGGTTTCCAGTTGCCCTAAACTTTTCCTTCTTTTTATAAGTTTACATTCGAAGTCTTGTTTTTAACTTAGGTTAAGTTTTCAAGAATAGAGAGAAAGATAGATTTTGTATCAGGCCTAACATATATACATCAATATGCATGAGGAATTTTTCTTAGACTTAAGTTCATTTATTTACATATATATAATAATAATTTTTCTCCTTTTTCCTTTATATATATATATAATATATATATATATATATATATGTTTATTATATATTTACATTCCCTTAGCTTCATTAGGCTTTCTAATTTACTCATGTAACGAGCTTTTTACCGATGACACCAAGACCAGATGGTCTTAGGGAACCAGATGAAGATACATCCCTAAGGTCCAAGGACTCGAGTAAACTAGGCCACGAATGCTAAGGACTCAACCACCTTTAGGCGTGACTGGCCATGCTTCTTAAAGTACAACTAACAAGCTTAATTAATGATTAAGTTTTTATTTATGATTAATATTATATTATTTTTATTTTTATATATGGATGTAAATAAAATTACAAAGTCCTTGATTAACCCCTCAACATGTAAATGTATATAGTGCTTAGGAAAAATTCAAACTCTAACTATCTTTTCTATTCTTTTCTTTATTAACCTAAAGATCCAACAAAACTTCTTTTTTTCGACTTATATTAAGAAATCTGACTTTAGAATATCCTTAATTCCTAAGATCAAGTTAATTCTTTTAAAAAAAAATGGATCGAAGAGATTTTTTTATTTTTATATAAAGAAAAGAACAATCTAAAAATCTAAAAGAAAATCCTAAAAAATTTAGAAAAATGCCATGTTAGTATCTACCCCCCATACCTATCCCATGCATTGTCCCCAATGTATGTAATAAAATATATGCATGAAATAGGTAAAGAAAAGGTGTCACCCCTTCTTTCGGCTTGGACCAGCGGTGGTGCTAGGTCCGGCCAACTGTGAACACCGCAGACCCTCCTCAATGCGGTCTATACGAGATGTCTGCTCCTCAACCTGTTTGCGTAGTCTAACTTGTCCCCAAAATATCTTCTTCATGCTTCGCCAAATGGTATACATGAAGGCATGTGAATCAGCTGGGGGGTCCTGTTGCCAAAAGGCCGGATCATCCTCCTCCTCTAAAAGTTCCTCCAAAGAGGACTCAACTGGGACATCTTCGGACTGGACACTAGGGGTTCAGACCGCATGAAGACAACTGTTGTACGCACTAGTAGCCCTCTCTACTGCAAAGAACACCCTATCATATGAGTCAAAAACTGCATCTGGTAAGAAAGTCCTACACAGACGAGTGATCAAAACTGGGTGCGAGTACTTTGCACCGCGTCTGCGTGAGGAGTTGGTAATGAAACTATGAAAGATGGTCTTGTTAATATAGATAGTGTGCTCTCGAGTCATGAGGTCGTGAATGATCTGTAGCACCGGCATGTTGAAGGAGGTTGTGTGGTCAAGCCCTAAAATGTTGCGTTGATTCTAGCGACCAACACAATGTACGTTTCTAAATGTAGTACTGG
The DNA here is from genome assembly GCA_038442645.1 of Agave tequilana. Lineage (NCBI taxonomy): Eukaryota > Viridiplantae > Streptophyta > Magnoliopsida > Asparagales > Asparagaceae > Agave > Agave tequilana. The sequence goes on along the minus strand of JAVJIF010033560.1, from coordinate 123,675 downwards.
CTTTGAGCCCCCTATCTTGTTCTGCAAAGTGAGCCCCATGACAGTCATGTAATCGATTAGTGGAAGGGGGGTGGCGATGATGTGGGTTGCAAGGGACATATGTGAAATCCTCTAGCAGAGCAAGCGTGATAACAATGTCCCCAATGGGCAAGTGCACTAAGATTTGGTATGTGTCAAAATTGATAGAGGCTTGATCTATAGAAGTGTAGAAAAGCTTGACGAGCTCAGGACATTAGTAAGCCTCGTGATATGAGTTATCATAAACCAATTCATACCAATCCCATGCACAAATATGATCTAAAAATTCATGACCATACCTGTTAACATCAGTAAGGATCCTAGCAAAATCTTTTTCAGTGAAAATTGACGGTGCCATGATGAATAATATGAAGCAACGGAAAGGGATACGCAAACCTCCCCAGACTATGTGGGGGGAAACTTAAACGAGATTGCAGAGAGCAATCAGCAGTGATAGCAGATGAGTAGATGGTAGATCGGGGGACTTCAGACTGCCGCGTCAGCAGAGAAATTTGGCGGCACTCTAGATGCTTCCAGATGGCCGTAGATTGCAATCGCCATGGAAACGCGGCTAAGTAGAGGAGACAGGAGGTCAGGAAAATTTGGGAGGTGGCGCTGGTTTTTTTTGTTTCAGATCTTGGGTTGAAACTAGGGCAACGAAAAGAATACGTGATGGAGGGTATTTATAAGGGGCTGAGAAGGATGGAATCCCCAAATTGCCCAAGTTGAAATTAGAATTTTACAACCCTAGGTTATTTTAAAAAGGAAAAGGAGTGCATGAAGAGAGAAAAACCTAGGTGCTATTTAGCGCCTAAGTCTATATATTTATTTATTTATTATTTATTTATTATTTTTTATTTTCTTGTTGATTTATTGGTTTATATATATATATATATATATATATATATTATTATTATTATTTTTGTTTAATTACAAAGGAAGTCCCAATATGCTTTACAGGAAACACCGGGAAAAGTGTTAAATGACGTGGTCACATATAGACTGGGTTGTAAAGACCCAGTTCAAGAACATTGTGTGACTCCGACTCTGTGGTGAAAAATGGCTTTAGGCGTTGACCATTAACTGTGAAAGTGTTGCCATTCTTAGGATCGAAAATTTCAATGGCACCATAAGGAGAGACATTCTGGACGACGTATGGGCCTGCCACCTAGTTTTTAGTTTACCAGGAAAAAGGTGGAGTCTAGAGTTATATAACAGAACTTTTTGTCCTGAGACAAAATTTTTCCTATGAATTGATTTATCATGGAAAAGCTTAGCTCTGTGTTTAGATATCCGAGCGTTATCATATACATCATTTCTTAGCTCTTCTAACTCGGATATCTGCAGCTTTCTCAAATCACCGGCTTTATCTAAGTCCAATTTCAGCTGTTTTAATGCCCACATAGCACGGTGCTCTAACTCCACAGGCAAATGGCAGGGTTTTTCAAATACAACTCGATATGGAGACATACCGAGGATAGTCTTGTAGGCAGTCCGATATGCCCATAAGGCATCAATGAGTTTGATGGACAGTCCTTACGATTTTGTCCAACAGTTTTCTCCAATATCAGTTTTATTTATCTGTTGGTGACTTCCACTTGCCCGTTCGTCTGAGGATGATAGGCCATGGATAATTTATGAGAGATAGAGTACTTTTGCATTAGGGCTTCAAAAGCCCGGTTACAGAAATGACTCACATTGTCACTAATTATCGCACGGGGGGCTCTGAAACGCGAAATGATGTTTCCACGTAAAAACTTGATGACAACTTGGTTGTCATTTGTCCTAGTCGGAATAGCTTTAGCCCATTTAGAAACGTAGTCTACGCCACCAAAATGTATTGGTTGCCATAAGACAGAGGGAAGGGTCACATGAAATCGATGCCCCATAAATAAAAAAACTCTACCTCCAGGATCGGTGTAAGGGGCATCATGTCTTTACGTGTGATTCGACCCATCATTTGACATCTGGCACAGAGCTTGCAGAAAGTATAAGCGTCTTTAAAGAGAGTAGGCCAGTAGAACCCACTTTGAAGGACTTTCTCAGCAGTTTTTCATGGACCAAAGTGTCCACCGCAAGCTAACTCGTGAAAAAATGTCAAAGCACTATGATGTTCATCCTCAGGAAGACACCTTCTGATTATCTGGTCAGGACAATATTTGAATAAATACGGTTCATCCAAAAGAAAAACTATATTTGACTCATAAAGCGGTGTTTGTGCTGACCTGACCAATCGGAAGGTGTTCACCCAGTTGCAAGGTAGTTTGCTATATCAGCATACCAGGGCTCTTTACACATCGTGAAGATGTGTTCGTCAGGAAAGTTGTCATCGATTGGGATTGTCTCAGTTGGTGCATTTGGAATTCGCGAAAGGTGATCTGCCACCACATTCTCATTGCCCTTTTTATCTTTAATTTCCAAATCAAACTCTTGCAAAAGAAGTATCCATCGAATCAGTTTAGCCTTTGCATCCTTCTTTTGCATCATGTATTTAAAGGCGGAGTGATCAGTGAAAATCGTTATCCTAGACCCTAGTAGGTATTGGCGAAACTTCTCCAACGCAAACACACCTGCTAAAAATTCTTTTTCAGTTGTTGTGTAATTTAGTTGGGCTTCATTAAGCATCCTACTAGCATAGTAAATCACGTGTTGTCTTTTATCAGTACGCTGTCCTAGAACAGCGTCTATAGCATAATCAGAGGTATCACATATGATTTCAAAAAGCCTAGTCCAATCTGGTGCTGAGATTATCAGTGCCGAGACAAGTCTGTGCTTAAGCTCCACCCAAGCTTGTATACACTCTTCATCAAATTTGAAAGGCACATCTTTTCCTAAGAGATTCGTTAAAGGTCTAGCAATTTTGCTAAACCCCTGAATAAATCTTCTATAGAAGCCAGCATGCCCTAAAAATAATCTAATGTCTTTTAAGAATGTTGGCTCAGGGAGTTTTGTTATCACTTCCACTTTCGATCGATCAACCTCAATTCCTTTGTTTGAAACTTCCTGCCCTAGGACTATTCCTTGTTTTACCATAAAGTGACACTTCTCCCAGTTGAGTGTCAAGTTTTTCTCCATGCATCATTGTAAAACCAGCTTAAGATGGTGCAAGCATTGTTCAGAGGAATCTCCATAAATAGAGAAATCATCCATGAAAATCTCCAAAAATCTTTCCACCATGTCGGAGAAAAGACTAAGCATGCAATGTTGAAATGTTGCGGGAGCATTGCATAGGCCGAGGGGCATTCTTTGGTATGCAAACGTTCCAAAGGGACAGGTGAAGGTAGTCTTGTCTTGATCCTCGGGAGTGATAGGGATTTGATTATATCCTGAATATCCATCCAGGAAACAATAGTACTCATGTCCAGCTAGTCTCTCGAGCATTTAGTCTATGAACGAAAGGGGAAAGTGGTCTTTACTCGTGGCAGTGTTTAATTTTCGGTAATCAATACAGACTGAATCTTCGTGGGAAGTCGAGTTTGTTCCAATTCTTTCTTATCATTTTCTACCACGGTAAACCCTTCTTTCTTTGGCACAGCGTGGACTGGACTAACCCATTAGCTATTAGATATGGGATAGATAATCCCATTGTCTAATAGCTTCAAAATCTCAGCTCTAACAGTCTCTTGCATGATTAGGTTCAGTCTACATTGTGGGTCACGTTTTGGTTTTGCATCCTCCGTCAAATGAATCTGGTGTTGCACAATGGATGGACTAATCCCCTTTATATCAGCCATGGTCCAACCAATGGCTTCTTGATTCTCCCTTAACACCGTAAGAAGATGCTCTTCTTGTTGTTTCGTAAGATATGACGCAATTATCACGGAGAAAGCTTCCTTCTCACCCAAGTACTGGTACTTGAGATGGTTAGGAAGAACCTTAAGCTCGGAAGAGGGAACCGGATCTATCAATGGTTGTTCCTTGTGCAAGGGAAGGATAGGGGTGGCATTTGTGGCCCATTCCACTGTGGACTCGATGATTTGATCAAGTTTGAAGTCTTCAGACTCCAATTCAAATTCCCTATCAAACTCATATTCAATCTCCATGTCATGTTCACTTGTTAATCCCTTGATTAAGTTCACTTCAAACGACTCATTATCCAAATCTCGAGGTTGTTTTCCCAGGTGAAAAACATTTACCTCTTTTGTCATATCTCTAAAAGTTAGACCCATTGATCCATTCCTATAGTTGATTATTGTGTTTGCAGTGGCTAGGAAGGGTCATCCTAGAATGACAGGTGTCTAAGCTTTGGGATTGTGTATGGGTTGCGTCTCTAGAACAATGAAATCCATAGAGTAAATGAATTTCTCGACCCGAATGAGAACATCTATAATCTCTCCCTGGGAATCTTTACAGATCGATCAGCCAGTTGTATAGTAACTCTGGTTAGATGGAGGTTGCCCAACCTGAGTTGCTGATATACAGAGAAAGGAAGAAGATTGATGTTGGCTCCTAGATCAAGTAATGCCCTGTTTATCATGGCCTGTCCTATAATACAGGAAATGGTTGGACTCCCTCGGTCTTTGTATTTCACAGGAATGGGCCCAGTTAGCAATTCACATGTGTTTGAAGCAAGGAAGACCTTCTTTGGGATATTTGCTTTCTGTTTCTTGGTGCAGATGTCTTTTAAGAACTTGGCATATGAGGGGACTTGTTGTATGGCATTAAGAAGGGGCACATTGATCTGGACCTGATTAAACATTTCCCTAATCTTCTCCATTTGAGCATTAGTCTTTTGGTTTGCTAGCCTATTAGGGAATGGTACAATAGGCTTATATGGTTGCTCATATGTTTTGTCATTTTTATTGGATTTAGAGATTGAAGGTAGTGAACTTGAAGATGGATCATTTTGAGTTAGTGGTACAAGAACAGGAGGTGTTGATACTGATTTATTAGGAACAGGATGATTAGAAACTTGATTGTCTATCTTCTTTCCAGATCTCAAAATATGAACAGTATTGCATTGACTTGGATCTATATCTTAAGCTCATGAATAGGGAAGGGGTTCTTAGGATTGGGCAATGACTGACTTGGCAGTGTTCCCTTTTGTCTTTCATTCAACGAGTTAGCCAGTTGACCTATCTGAACCTCTAACCTATTGATAGCCTGATTATGGGTGTTCATCATTGAGGCCTGGGTTTTGGATAAGGTTTCGATCATTATTTCCAAATCTGATAACTTTTTATCTGGATGATTTTGTGTTTGTTGTTGCTGACATGTGGGCTGAAAGTTATGTTGGAAGCTTGATTGGAAATTTGGTGGACTCTGGTGGAAACTGGGATGATGAGATTGAGCAGGATATTGGTGTGAAAATGGTTACCTTGGTTGCTTATGACTAGACTGACTCCATGAGAAATTTGGATGGTTCCTCCATCCCGGGTTGTATGTTTTAGAGTATGGATTGTAGTTGGTTCTGGTGTATGCTGCATTCATATTCTCAGGGTACATTTGAGCTTGGTAGACACGACACTCCTCAAACAGGTGGTTAAGAGCATGGCAGTAGGTACAACCCGGGTTGATCACAGGTGGTGGGTTGACCTGATTCACAGAATTTGGTTCCCTAGCCTCGAGCAGTTCTAGTCCTTTCATCAATTGTGTTATCTTTGCCTCAGCAGCTATTGAAGATTCAATCGAATACATACCAGTTCTGAAAGTGATGGGATTGATTTTCTCTGGGCAAGATTCCCACTGAATGGTTCTTTCTGCTAAAGCTTCAAAGAGGTCCCAACCCTGGTTCTCATCCTTTTTCTAAAATTTTCCTTGGCACATGGTCTCAAGGAGTGTCTTAATTTGGTAGTATAGTCTGTCATAGAGAATTTGGCACTGCCGCCACTTCTCTATGCCGTGATGAGGACATTGGGCTAATAAATCTTTAAATCGTTCGAAATACTTCCAAAATAGTTCACTTGATTCTTGCATTATGATTTTTCTGATGAGAGTCGTTTTATGAATGGGATAGAACTTCTTAAGAAAGACTTTGATAAAATCATCCCATGAAGAGATAGAACTTGCAGGCAGATTATATAGCCACTTCTTGGCTATATCCTTAAGTGCGAAAGGAATGAACCTTAATCTAATAGCGTCTTCCCCCAGTTGGAGAATTCTCATCATCAAATATACTTCTTTAAACACACGAATGAAGAAATATGCGTCCTCGGATTCTAGGCCATGAAACCTAGGGAGTGTATTTATGAATGTGGTTTAAACTCAAAATTATTTCCATTTGCCTTGGGTAAAAGAATACATGAAGGAAGTGAAGTGAGAATAGGGTAGAACTTGTCTTGGAGAGAAGTATTATTAGCCATGATTGAGATTGTGTCAAGAAGTGGTGTTTGTGCAAGTGTAGAAGTCCTAACAAGTCTTGCTGAAATTAGATCCCGGTACCAATCTTGCATGCACAATCACAGAGAACGTTCACCAAGCAAGCAAGCGAAAAAAGAAAATAACAAACAAGAAAAAAAAGAAAAACAATCACAAGCTATCTAGGATACCTGGACCTAGACGACTTCTAACTGTTCGATGAACCGAAGAAGGTTATTGCTCGAGTTAGACCACAGCTAATCAGCCAGGTAGGGGCAAAATATGGTGGGAGGTATCTATCCGTAAGCAACGGGTCTTAATTACGCCAAACCACGGTATCTTCGAGAATTAACCTCTTAATCCCCAACATTAGATACTGATTTGACTGGAGTATGAATCAAAAATAATTTTCAACTTCAGCTGATCTCTTAACGAGTCTGGATGTCCCTAGGGGACAACGTCTATCAATTTTTATTAAAAAGCTTGGGATTGTTAGTGCTTGAATTGTGATTTTTGGGCCAAGGAAGGGTGATTAAATTCCCACCTTATCTTGTTATTGGGTGGTGCCCTTAAGATCAATTTGTGCAAGTGTACAACATATGCAAACAAGATTCACTCAAAGCGATGTAAATCAATCAAGAGATGAGTCCTATTCTAAATGCAATGCAAACGTACCTTACTCCAGCACTCTTCAACAGTAAAGTAAATGAATTGAAAAGACACGTGCCTAAAATGTAAACGTCTAATCAATTTTTAAACTTTTCAACAAATAGTTTAATGTTGGTTTATTAGCAGGCTCCTGGTGATGGCATACAAGAAATAAAGTTTGCAGCAAGCTATATTTTTGCAAGGCAAGCAGCCCTGCACAAAACCAGTCAGTAGTGAACTCCTCCTTGCTGTGGTTCTGCGGCTAAAGCTGAGAAAACGCGGTAATTCAGAGGGTACTTGATCTCTTCTTTCTAGAGCAGAGCCCAAGACAACTTATATGTTACTGCAGTCTTTGTTTCCTGTTTTCATAACCTGTAAGCTACAACAGAGAAGAAAAAATTTGTTTTAGTTCCAAAAACTCAAATAAAAACCGTTACCTCCCCGGCAACGGCGCCAAAAATTTGTTCGGAAGGGGATTAATTGTATTGAGAGAGGGTTTAAAGTAAACCGTTGATGTTCGTGTACTGATGCTTAAAAACTCCAAACTTATATGTAGGTTTACTTTACTCCTTCCGAATCACCGTTCGTAGCACTAGCTATGACGGGTCATATCCGAAGGGAGGGTTAGCAATAGAAGCATTTAAGATTTTTATATTTAGATTTCAAGAATAAAAACGAAAGTTCTTCTTTGTTTAAGAAATGAAAAACAAAAAGATGTAGAAAGTGAGTGAGAAATCTTTGTAGGTTTTGGAGATAAAAGGGAGAAACGAAAAGAAAGATGGAAGGAACACGAAAATATTTGTAAAGAGAATATCTTAAGAAAAGGGTTTTTGAAGTACGATAGAAAGAAACGCCATGACTTACTAACATTTTAACTTACTACTTTCATTGGGTGATGCATGCCTCATATTGATTCATCGGCAATGATATGTCTTGCTTTGTCAAGTCAATGTATTGTCCCATATCGAAAATGTTTTCTCATCTAGGCTTGGCCAGTTGCCTCCTTGAATCATCGGCTTCCTAAATAGATTTTAAATAATGGAATAAGAATAGTCAATCTTAGGTATGCTAAGCAAAAATGTAAGATTCATTAGTCCATCAAAGCTATAACCAAGCTAGCATGAAATAAGAAACTTGAACAATAGTCATTAGCATAATGAAATGATCCATCTTCGTGTTCCATCAAGGCACTTGTTCTAAAGATAAGGCTCTAAGTGAGGCTTACATGAATCATATGGAGGGGGTACAAAGCATTTACTAAGAATGAAAAATAACTCATCTTCAATGGGGATAAAAGTGACTTGTAAATTGCAAGACTAAAAATAAAGCATCCAATGATTCATATGAGCTAGCAATCACCCAAGAGTTAGTAATTAGTAGAGTTAGAAGTTAGTAAGTCATGTTAATAAGTTAGCTAGATATGGAAATAAAGAACAAGCAACAATTCATTGTAGAAAGTAAAAACAAGAAGGTAAAAGCTTGAAGAATAAAATGCACTAGAACAAGAAAAGATTAGAAGAATGAAAGATTAATCCTTGAATTGAGTTGTCACCTTCTATAATTACAAAGATTTCTCACCCTCACTCTCTCTTTCCTGAATTCTAGAAGGATAAAAGGAAAATTACATGAGAGAGTAAAGAAAACCTAGAGAAATCCTAACAATTTCCCTAACAAAAGATTGTTATTCTCTCCTCCCTTTATTACAGAGGCCCTAGGGGTCTATTTATAGCCTTCAGGAGATGAGGCCTTCCCACCACAGCCATTGGATCAAACGCTTGATCAACATCCAAAGGACTACCGCGGATCCGCGGCCAGAGCCGTGTTTCCGCGACAGAATCTTGGCCGTTACACTAGCGAATTTTCTGCCATTCTGTTATCGCTCGTGTGCCTAGCTGAATCTTCTAGAAAGTGGAGAATATACTTGGATCAATCCAGATCTGGGTTTTCTTCTTGTGGGCTTCTAAATTACTCCTAAATTCCTTTAAAAATCATAATTGTTGGGCCTCCTTCTCCATTAATTGTTGGACCTAGAAAAAAAGAGAAAAAAGCAATAAAAATCCCATATTTAATCACATAAAGCATAGTATGGTGATATAAAATGATGCATAAATGAACTCCAATCATTATGCATGCAACAATTGGTATTAAAGCATATCAATGCAGTCACAATAATTGGTATCAGAGCTGACGGTGTTCGTTTAAAACTCAATGCTCTAGATAAAGAAGAAGATGTCTAGTCGATGGAGTTCAGAAGAGGCATCAAGATGAAAAAGACAACATGAAAGTTCAGGTTTACTCTAATGTGAAGATCAATTACTTGGAGTCATCAAGTCTCAATGATACTCAAATCTGAACACGATAGATGCAAAAGTGATGATCGGATCATCGCCAATGACAGACGACAAGACGAGCTTGATGAGCTCACGAAGGCGGCAACATACAAGGCATCCTATGGAGGCTCTTGCGGCAGCAAGTGATTAGTGGCTAATTTTGCATCATTATTATCATATTACCAACCATATTATGTTAAATATGTTACTAATAAATCTCTTTTGGGTAATTTGCAGATAATTCAATGATCAAGGACAAGATTGTAACATAATCCAGAATTTTTAGCTATTTTTTAGATTATTAAAGAGTTTTCTTGAGGAGCAAGAAAGATCCTTCTAAATAGGGGTAGATTAGTCCAAAAAAATAAGAGGATGAATCTTGACTAATGCTAGCCCAAGTATGTGAAGAATTGGATATTTCCCAGAGCTTCCTCTTTAGAAGAGAGACAGCTGGTATCGGATCAAGCAGGCACGCTTAATAAAGCCACATAATGCGGTTTTGCCGTGTTTCTGCAGTAATCCTGTAGAGAGAGCCATAGATCAATGACACGTGTCCCCACATTTCGTGCTCTCCAAGCCACTGCAGCCAATAAATACCCTATAATTCACGCGAGAAAAAGTTAGACAGAAAACAGAGAGCAGAGTATTCTATTGCATGTGCTACTCTAGTAGTTCTTCTCTTGCGTCATTGCAACCTTAGTCTAGGTTTTTAATTTTCAGAAATTTAGTGAGGAAGACGGAGTGATATTGTAATTGATTCAAGTGACAAATCAATACAAGGATTACATCTTTCCTCATTGCTTTTTCTTCCATCTTCTACTTTGTGCTTTTTTATTCATGTCTCTACCAAATAGATCTAGTTAAATATGATTACACCTCTAACATGCTGTACATTCCATGCTTTTGATTCATGCCTAGCTAATCTTCTTCTTGTATAGCTAACTAACTACTAACCAACTAACCCTAACTCTTGAATGATAACCTACATGAATCTATAGCATGCCAATGAGCCTTATGCAAGCAAGAGCTGTGGATGGCTTATGATGAACGGTTCTTATTCTAACTCTCTAACAGGCAATTTAACTCTCATATTTCATACTCTAACTTTTGTTCTTGATGATCTATTGATTGCCTAACTTGCTTTTTTTGATTTGGAGAATGTCCGTTCATTTTTGCCGATACCGATAGTGCACTTGTTTCTCACCCTAATCTTGCCTTAAAATGAATCTTGATAGGGTGACGTTCAAGTTTTTGCCGTGTAATGCAAAGTGGAGGGTGAAAAACTTTCACTAGAATACCACATGACTAGTTCTTAATGCATATGACTTATAAAGGCCAAGGATCTATCGTGAGGCACTATTTTAAAGTAATGTAATGGTTAGTGGGGTTAATTAGTTGAATGTTAGCCATGCAATCTTTTCAATTTTCTACAACTCAGACTTTTCAAGCAATTTTCCTTTCACTTCTTCAATCTTCAAACTCTTTTTGCACTTCTTTTCTCAAAGCTTGCTTTTAAAAACTTTGTAAAAATTTTCTTTAGTTTCTTTAAACCTTCCCTTCTCTTTTCTTTGGTTTCAATCATTGTTTCCTCGAATACGCATTTTTTATCTCTTTTGTTTTCACTCGCTTTCTTAATCACAACCAAATCACATCACCGATTTCACACTTTTCTTTCTTTCTTTCTTTTGCTTTTAACTGAAACAAGAAGGACATATTTTAAAGAAAATAAAATAAAAATCAGACAAAGCTTTTATCGCTCCTCTCCCTGTGGATACGACTCATTTTACCATTTAGCTAGGACGAAGGGCTTGAAAGGACACAAGCACAACTACTGAAAGACATAACTCACATCAATAATGAACTCTTTACTCTGGTGCTTATATCATTTCAATACACTTTACTATTCCGAACAAAATTTTTTGCGCCGTTGCTGGCGAGCGTAACGGTTTTTGTTTTCTCGATTTGAACGATTCCTTTGATGTTTCAGGTTACAGGTGCTGGAAGCAAGGAATTAGTAGCTGCATTGACATATAAGTGGTCTTGGGCCTCTATTTTAGAAAGTAGAGACCAAGTACCCTTAAGACTGCTGTGCAAATGAGACTTTTGCCACATTTTCGCGGTAGAACTGAGTTGAGTACTAACATTCTTTTTTTGCAGGGTCGCTTGCTTTGAAAAAATTAGCTCTCTGTAATTATTATTTTTCTTGTATGCCACACCTATATTACTGCTAATAAACAAACAGTAAAAAGATCATTGAAAGTTAAAAATTTGTTAAGACATTTGCATCTTAGGGCACATGTCTTTAGAATTCTTTTACTTTACTATTAAAGAGTACTGGAGTAAGGTACGTAAGCATAGAATATAGAATAGGACCAACTCTTGGTTGATTTAATCGCTTTGAGTGAATCTTGTTTGATATTTTCTGTACACTTGCACAAATTGGTTTAAAGGGCATCACCCAAATAAACAAGATAAGGTGGGGATTTCATCACCTTTTCATAACCAAAAATAATATTCCAAGCACTCACAATCCCAAACTTAATCTAAAAATTGATAGATATTGGTCCCTAGGGACATCCGGACTCAAAAGGAGATTAAATGTGGTTGGAGCATGCTTTGAATTATACTACAATTAGATTAGTGTCTAAGGTTGGGGATTACGCCTCAAAGATACTGTGGTTTGGCGTAATTAAGGCCCGTTGCTTACGTACGAATACCTCCCATTGTATTTTTCCCCTACCTGGCTGATTAGCTTGTGGTATGATTCAAGCAACAACCTTCCTCGGAGAATCGCCCAGTTGAGAATCGTCTAGGTCCCGGTATCCTAGATAGGCTTAATGATTATTTTTCTTTTTCATTTTTATTATTTTCTTTTTACGTTTGTTTGTTAGGTGAACGTTGTTTGTATTGTGCATGAAGAGTGGTCCAGGGACCCAATTTCATCAAGGTTAGTTAGGAACACTCCACTTGCACCTACCACCACCTCCCGAGTTCATTCCAATCATGGCCAACCACATGTCACTTCAGGACCAGCTTTACCCGATTCGTACTTCACTCCCCTCCTGCTTTCTATTACCCGAAGCTAATGGAAATAATTTTAAGCTGAAACCCCAATTCATAAACACCCTTCCTAAGTTCCATGGCTTAGAGTCCGAGGACGCATACTTCTTCATTCGGGAGTTTGAAGAAGTATGCTTAATGATGAGAATCCTAAATGAGGGAAGATGCTATTAGATTGAGGTTTATGCCATTTACACCTAAGGGCATAGCCAAGAAGTGGCTATATAACTTGCCCGTTAGTTCTACTTCATCATGGGATGACTTTGTTAAGGTATTCCTTAAGAAATTCTACCCATCCATAAGACTGCCCTCATTAGAAAAAATATTATGCAGTGTAAACAGGAAACTAATGAGCCATTCTTGAAGTATTTCAAAAGGTTTAAGGATCTGTTAGCCCAATGTCCCCACCATAGAATAGGGAAGTGGCAGCAGTGCCAAATTCTCTATGATGAGTTAGATTACCAGACCAAGACGCTTCTTGGGACTATGTGTCAAGGAGAATTGATTGAGGTTTTACCTGCACAAAAAATGCCAAATTTCAGAACTAAGAATGAAAAGTACAAGTTACTCAATTCTACCGCAATAGCAAGTGGCTATGCGGGTCGTGATCCACAAGGAGGGACTAGCGATGGAAGCTTGTTTAGCAAGTTCTCTTTTATGCTACCATTAATGGTTAAAGTTCTTCTTTAGTTTCTTAAAAAGAAAATAAAAATAAACTACAATGAAGTTAGGCAGAAAGTGAGAGATTGGGAAGATGGAGAAATCAGAATTGGATATGTACAAAGAAATGAAAAAAGAGTGATAAAAGAAGTGGGTGTTGTTGGTGTTGGTGATCTAAACTAAAGAAATAAAAGAAAAGAAAGAAAGATTAAAGAAATACTTACCTCCTTTGGTTGATGACTTATCTGGAACCCTTGCATGTTCTACGTTGCTTCGGAGGCGTTCAACGCATAAGCCATAAGATCGAGCTCAGTCTCCATTCGCATTACATCATCAAGACGAACAAGAATAAAATGATACAGAGTCTTAAGGAGGAGAACCACATCATGAAATATCATTGGCACTCACACAAACATTGTTATACTGATGCTTCTAGATTCACTTGAATGCTCATCATAACCAAAAGAGGAAAAGTAGAAAGAAGAAGACGGAAACAAAAGTAAAACATAAAAAAAAAGTTACCTTTTATTGCTTGCAGAAATGATGAAAGAAAGGAGGAAATACATCGGTGTCACTCTCAACATAAGCCTCTCTCTCTTACTTACATGAATCTCAATCAAACCTAAGCTTACAAAGAAATTAAAATTATATAAAAAGAAAACAAAAACCTACACTACAAAGAATGAAAAACTGGACTAAATCCTATCTCTGCATGGTCATCCTTTGTCTTTGAGATTGCAGGTACTTATAGAAGAAATGCAGAGATTAGAGGAGTATGAAGATAGGAAAAGCTGGCTATTTCTGAATTTGAATCCTCCCCTTATCTCCCAAATTGATTTGATGTAGATATTCAGTTCTGATCTGCGGTTTGTTGGCGTGTTGATTGCTAAATATCACTTATCAAATGATAGAATTAGAAATAGTAATCAACATAAGCATTGTAGTCTTATAAGTCTGCTTTCTGGATCATCTTGAATCATCAGATTTGAGATTCGGTAGCGAAAGTTATGATTCAAATACTAAAATGTATCCAGTCAGAATCTGAGTCAAACTTGCTTCATCTCATCCGTTGATCTTCTCTCTATCCATTTGTCTCTCTACATTTGATATTATCCTTGGTTGATCTTTAGCTAACTAAAATAGATTTATAAAAATCTAAATTTTATTGGTTTTTATTTGGTGTTATCTTTCTAATTTGCTCTGATTTTAAGCTGAACATTTGCCCAATCCTTGAATTGTTCTAACTAGATCTGGGATCATCCTCAGCTAACTAAATAGATCTAGTTAAATATGATTTTAACTGATATTTATTTAGTTTAATCCTCTTTCTTTTCATTATTATCTTCTTCAAAATAGATATTTAAGACAAGAAAATTAGCAGATTTATTACACGATAAATGTAGGAGTGTAATGAAAAGTACAAAATATATGTACGATCACACCCCCACACCTATCTTTTGCTCGTCCTCGAGCAAAACTACAAAACTAAACTAAAGATTATTAGATCACTTTCACAGGTCGCGCGATTGCACTGAGCTTGTGCAACGCCGTTAAACCTCTAGGTTACCCCTAGAGGATGAGTTTTATCTCGTGAGGGTTTTCGTGGATTGCACCCACAAAATCCATAAAAAAAAGAAAGAAAAATGTTAATATTTTGAAAACACATTTTGAAAGAAAAATATTTGAAATATTATTGTAAGATTTAAGTAATCTATAAGTTATAAGAAAACCGAATTTTTTATTCCTAAACTTAGTCTCTATTCAAAAATTTGTTATCAATCAAAGTAAGGAGTCAAATTGTACTTCTCATCTAGTCTATTACTTTACGCTAAGTCATATGCACCTTGTGACCGTGAAAATTTTGACTAAGGGTTCTTTAACTCTAACTCTTATGCCTTATTTATATATATATACATACATATATATATATATATATATATATATATATATATATATATATATTGGTGGTATTATTCCTTAGTTCTATTAGGCTTTCTAATATGCCCATGTAACGAGCCTTTAATCGATGACTCCCAAACCAAACGGTCTTAGGACACCAGATGAGAAAACACCCCAAGGACTTAAGACTCGAGAAAACAAGATCACAAAATTAAGGATTTTATTATATGAACCGGCGTGAATACTTATGCTTTATTAGGCACAAATACCCAGCTTAATGAGAGGATTTTTTTTATATTTTTTTCTCAAACTTATGTAATCATCTTTTGTATAAATATCAAGGGTTACTTAGGCCAAAGCACCTAGCTAATCAATAATTAGATTTGTTCATCTTTCATAGATATATTTTTTTTTTTTTTTTATAAAGCATAAGAATCTTCGTTTTTGAACCCTAAGTGTGTAAGTGTATGAAATGTGCATATTTTATTAAGGTAAAGATCAAGACTAAATTACTTTGACAAATTATCTTCCTACCTCTAAAATCAAACAAATAATCTTATTTTGACCAAGTTCAAGAAATACTAATTTTGATTTTCCTATTCCTTAAAATTGACTTAATTTCTTACAAAAAATATGTCAAAATATTATTTCTTTTTTCAAAAGGTTTTAAAAGTAAAGAAAATGTTAAATTTTTTTTAATAAAAAGAAAAACCTAAGTTATGTTAGAACCCTCCTCCACACCTATCCATGCATTGTCCTTAATGTATGAATTAATGTATAGATGCATGAAAAAGAAGAAAGGGAAGGAAAATGTTACCTTAAGGTGGTGGTTCTGGTGGTGATCTGATTGGTCCACGAAATGCGGCCCAATCGACTTTTCGTAGAGTTCAGATGAACCCACCAGAAATTTCTCTAATATAACCCACTAAAATGATATATACATGAATGATTTTTATTAAATATTTTACCCCATCTAATTTTCAAATTCCATAATTAATTTTAGAGTCAATTTTGTCAACCGCCTTTCCCAAAATGGAGTGTGAAAAGATAGAATAACTGACTTGGACTCAGGAAGTACGAGAACTAATACCGACTCAGGAAAGTGACTTAAGTCAAGTAAAGATTCAGGAGTCGAGATTGGTTCAGGAAGTGGGTCCAAATAAAGAAGTTGAAACTCAAGTCCACATTCATTTTCCAACAATGGAATGTGACTTAATATTGGTGATTCAAGTTCAAGAATGATAGGTGTGGGAATCAAAACTGACTCTAAAATATTACTCAAGTCGGGTAACAAAACAGAAGTCAATATTGATTCGGGAATTTGAACTGAATCACAGATTTGAGAATCTAGGTCACATTTCTCATTGAGTTCAATTTCATAAAAATGAGAACTCACTAATTTATCAATGGGACTTTCAAATTATAAAATTGGTCAAGTTCAATATGATGATCATCAAAGATAGGCGATTCAATTTCATTATAAATTGGCACAGGATCTAATATTGACTCGGGAAAAAGATTGAAATCAGGTGAAGATACCGGAGTCATAATTGAATCAGAAAGTAGAATTGAATCACTAAGTTGAGGTTCATGATCATATTTATTTTCAAGTTCAATTTCAGGAAAGGGATAACTTGCCAAACTGTCAATGTCACTTTCAAAATTTGGAGTTTGGGCAAGTTCAAATGATTGTGCTGAAATAGAACCTTGTGTTCTAAAACAACATGACTCTTCGGCTCTAACAAAATGGTTTCCGACATCAGAACTGGCCAAACGGTGTGAAAGTAGAGATTGGACCATCATATCTATGTCATGATTACGAGTGTTTTGAGCCTGAGTCATGGCTTCAAGCATCTTTTCATAGTTGATAGGTTCATCGTTTTGTTGCGATTGGTCTTAAAAAGATGAAGTGTTGTTTTGAAACTGGTGGTAAAATTGTGAGTCCATCAGATTTTGTGATTGTTGTTTGGACTTACGCATACTCATTTTCAAAATTGATGGTTTTCTATTTTGAACTAGTGGAACTGAGAATGAATCTTGAAAATATTGTGGACAAGGTGGATAAGGAGGACAAGTTGGTTGAAAATTGGACTCGGGGAGGTGAATCCCCATTGACTCTATGAAGAGTTGAAATTATTCTGAAAATTATGGTTATAAGATTGGGGGCATGGGTTATGTTGATTCGGATAAGACCAATCTGGCACACTAGGTTGGTTAAAGTTATGATATGCCGGGTTGGTAATATCTGAAAAAAAGGTTGGTGTGTAATATGGAATACCATTAAAATTGGAAAAATTATTGTTATAAGCCATATCACACAATAAAACACAAACAAAGAAAAAAAACAAATAAACAAACAAAAAAGAAAAAATTCTAACCTAAGTTAGGGTAGACCTTTGACTTAGACGACTGCTAACTGGTTAGACTGTCCATAGGAGGTATAATGTAGACTTTGATCACAAGCTAATCAGTCAGGTCAGGGCAAGATTGGTAGGAGGTTATCCGTCAAAGCCGTTCCTTAATTAAGTAACCACCAACCCTCAGGCTTTCGGCCCTTAATCCCCTTCCTAGACACTGATTTGGCAGGAGTCAAATTCCAACACCTTTCCCCCTTAGGATAATCTCCTAATTGAGTCCGAGATGTCCCTAGGGCCAATGTCTACTCATTTTTAGTTGGGCTTGGGTTAGTGAGTGAGGAGATTGTTTGTGGGTTAAGGGAGGGTAATGACTTCCCCACCTTATCTTGTTTATAGGACAAGCCCTTAAATCAATTTAGTGCAGTGTACAAGTATATCGAAAAAAGTAACATTCAAGCAATCATACAAGAATGAACCTTATACTAAATACTATGCACACATACCTTAGCTCCAGCACTCTTCAACAGTAAATAGAAAATGAAATGAAATAGACACGTGCTTAAATGCAAAATCTAAATCATTTTTAGTATTTACAATCAACTTTTAACTGTTGTGTTAAAAATGTATATATAGTGAGTCAAACAAGGAGATAAATATTACAGAAATTCAGATTTTCAATTTAGCCAACCTGCAAAAATACAGGTTAGTAGTTCACTCAATTTTGCCACTGAAATGTAGCAAATCTGAGGGCTTCTTGGTTCTGCTTTCTTGAGTAGAGTCCAAGGCCACTTATGTATCCACTACAGCAAGAATTCCTTATTGTTAAATCTGTATAAAAACAAAGAAGAAAGTTAACCAAAAATGTAAACTTTTAAAGAGAGTAACTTACCGTCCCTCCCTGGCAACGGCGCCAAAATTTGATTGAGATTTTACCTGCACACAAAATACCGAATTCCAGAACTAAGAATGAAAAGTGCAAGTTACTCAATTCTACCGCAATAGCAAGTGGCTATGAGGGTCGTGATCCACAAGGAGGGACTAGCGATGGAAGCTTGTTTAGCAAGTTCTCTTTTATGCTACCATTAATGGTTAAAGTTCTTCTTTAGTTTCTTAAAAAGAAAATAAAAATAAATTACAATGAAGTTAGGCAGAAAGTGAGAGATTGGGAAGATGGAGCCAGAATTGGATATGTATAAAGAAATGGAAAAGGAGTGATAAAAGAAGTGGGTGTTGTTGGTGTTGGTGATCTAAACTAAAGAAATAAAAGAAAAGAAAGAAAAGATTAAAGGAATACTTACCTCCTTTGGTTGATGACTTACCTGGAACCCTTGCACGTTCTACCTTACTTCGAAGGCATTCAACGCATAAGCCATAAGATCGAGCTCAGTCCTCATTCGCATTACATCATCAAGACGAACAAGAATGAAATGATACGGAGTCTTGAGGAGGAGAACATCATCATGAAATATCGTTGGCACTCACATAAACATTGTTATACTAATGCTTCTAGATTCACTTGAATGCTCATCATAACCAAAAGAGAAAAAGTAGAAAGAAGAAGAAGGAAACAAAGTAAAGACAACATAAAAAAAAAGTTACCTTTTATTGCTTGCAAAAACGATGGAAGAAAGGAGGAAGTACATTGGTGTTACTCTCAACATAAGCCTCTCTCTCTTATTACATGAATCTCAATCTAACCTAAGCTTACAAAGAAATTAAAATTACATAAAAAGAAAACAAAAACCTACACTACAAAGAATGAAAAACTGGACTAAATCCTATCTCTGCTTGGTCGTCCTTTGCCTTTGAGATTGCAGGTATTTATATAAGAAATGCAGAGGTTAGAAGAGTATGAAGGTAGGGAAAGCTGGCTTTTTCTGAATTTGAATCCTCCCCTTATCTCCAAACTTCATTTGATGTAAATATTCAGTTCTGATCTGCAGTTTGTTGGCGTGTTGATTGCTGAATATCACTTATCAAATGACAAAATTAGAAATAGTGATCAACATAAGAGTTATAGCCCTATAAGTCTGCTTTCTGAATCATCTTGAATCATTAGATTGGAGATTGTTATGATTCAAATACTAAAATATATCTAGTCAGAATTTGAGTCAAACTTACTTCATCTCATCCGTTAATCTTCTCTCTATCCATTTGTCTCTCTGCATTTGATATTATCCTTGGTTGATCTGCTAACCAAAATGGATTTATAAAAATCTAAATTTTATCGGTTTCCATTTGGTGTTATCTTTCTGATTTGCTCTGATCTTTAGCTAAATATTTGCCCCAATCCTTGATTTGTTCTAACTAGGTCTGGGATCATCCTCAGCTAACCAATAGATCCAGTTAAATCTGATTTTAACTGGTATTTATTTAGTTTAATCCTCTTTCTCTTCATTATTATCTTCTGCAAAATAGATATTTAAGACAAGGAAATTAGCAGATTTATTACACGATAAATGTAGGAGTGTAATGAAAAGAATACAAAATATATGTACGATCAAGAATTTTTAAAGAAAGATGAGGACCAGGGTTGGGACTTATATGAAGCCTTAGCTTAGAAAACCATTTAGTGGGAGTCTATCTTGCCCTGAAAAGACTAACCCCACAACCTCCAGAACTGGTATACAATCCATTGAGTCCTCTATAACTGCCGAGGCTAAAATCACACAACTGATGGGGAGATTAGAACTACTTGAGGCTAGGAAGCTAAACTCAGTAAATCAGGTCAACCTAACCCAAATGCCAAGTTCGGGTTGCACCTATTGCCATGCCTTGACCCACATGTTCGAGGAGTATCCAGTATATAAGGCTTAACAGATGTTACCTGACAGTATGAATGCAGCCTACACCAGATCAAATTACAATCCTTATTCCAAGACATACAACCGAGATAGAGGAATCATCTCAATTTTTCTTAGAGTCAGTCTAGTACTGAGCAGCCAAGACAACAGTTTTCACATCAATATGCTGCTTAAACTCATGAACCCAATTTCCATCAAATTCATCAATCCAATTTTTAGCTGACTTACCAACACAATTTTCAGCCCGCCTACCAGCATCAGCAACAAAATCATTAAGATAAGAAAATGACAGATTTGGATAGAAGATAGAAAGATTGTCTAAAACTCAAGCCTCAATAATGAACAATCAATGATCAAGCTATTAATTGCTACAGGTTCAAATAGGTCAATTGGCTAGCTCACTTAATGAAAGACAAAAAGAAACATTGCCTGGTCAGTCTTTGCCTAATCCTAAGACCCTTCCCTATTAATGAAGCTGAGGACATAATCCCAAAATAATGCAACACTATTCATATCCTAAGATTAGGAAAACAAGTTGATAATAAAGTTTCTAATTCCCCAGTTTCCAAAAATCTAGTGTCTAATCCTCCTGTGATTACATCACAAGTTTCAATTGATCCATCTTCATCATCAAGTTCACAACCATCCGCTTTCATGTCTAATGAAAAGGATAAATCAGCTGAGCAAACTTACAAGCCTAATTTGTCATTTTCTAATAGGCTAGCAACCAACAAGACTAATGCTCAAATGGAAAAGATTAGAAATGTTTAATCAAGTCGAGAGAAATATACCCCTTCTTGATGCCATTCAAGAACTCCCATCATATACCAAATTTCTCAAAGACATTTGTATAAAAAAATGAAGAAAAAATGTCCCTAAAAAGGTCTTCCTTGCATCCAACAATAATAAGTTGTTATCTAGGCCCATCCCTGTAAAATACAAAGACCCCAGATGTTCAACCATTTCGTGTATCATAAAACTGACCATCATAAATTGGGCACTGCTTAATCTGGGAGCAAGTATCAACTTGCTTTCCTTTTCTGTGTATCAGCAACTCGGGTTGGGCGACCTCTATCCAACCCGAGTTACTATACAATTAGTTGATCGCTTTGTAAAAGTCCCCAAAGGGGAAATTACAAATGTTCTTATACTGGTCGGGGAGTTTATCTACCCCGTAGATTTCATTGCTTTGGAGACATAGCCAGTGCAAAATCTGAGAAATCAGATCTCGATCATTCTAGGATAACCTTTTCTAGCAACTACGAATGCTACTGTAAATTGTAGGACACGTCAATGTGCTTGACTTTTGGTGACATGATGAAGGAGGTGAATGTTTTCCACCTGGGAAAATAACCTCGGGACTTGGATGACCAATCATTTTAGGTGAACTTGATTGAAGGACTCACAAGTGAACATGAAAAGGAGATAGAGTATGAGTCTGACCATGAATTTGATTTGGAGTCAGATGACTTCAATGTTGACCAGATTGTAGACACGACGATAGAGTGGGCAACAAACGCAACCCCAATTATTTCATTGCAAGAAGAACAACTTTTGATAAATCATGCCCCTTCTTCCAAATTGAAAGCTCTTCCTAGTCATCTCAAGTACCAGAACTTGGGTGAAAAGGAGGCTTTTCTTGTGATCATAGCTTCCCATCTAACGGAACAACAAGAAGAGGATCTTCTTACTATATTAAGGGAAAATAGAGAGGCCATTGGTTAGACAATGGCCAACATCAAGGGGATCAACCCATCCATGGTACAACATAGGATTCATCTGATAGAAAAGGCCAAGCCCAAACGTGATCCACAGCATCGACTAAACCCCATTATGCAAGAGGTTGTCTATGCCGAAATCTTAAAACTGCTAGACAATAGGATAATTTATCTCATATCTGATAGCCAGTGGTTGAGTCTAGTCCATGCTATACCCAAGAAAGCTGGTTTACTGTGGTAGAGAATGACAAAAATGAATTTGTACAGACTCGTTTTCCAACAAAGATACGAGTTTGTATTGATTATCATAAGCTGAATACTGCCAAATGTAAAGACCACTTCGCTCTTTCTTTTAAAGATCAGATGCTCAAGAGATTGACAGGACACGAATATTATTATTTCCTGGATGGATATTCAGGATACAATCAAATTCCTATTGCTTCTGAGGATTAAGAAAAGACAACTTTCACCTAATCATTTAGAATGTTTGTATACCGAGAAATGCCATTTGGGTCCTGTAATGTACCAACGTTGCATGTTTTGTCTTTTCTCATACATGGTAGAAAGATTTCTGGATATTTTTATGAATGATTTCTCAATATATGGAGATTTCTTTAACCAATGCCTGCATCATCTCAAGATGGTCTTACAAAGATGCATGAAAAAAACTTGACACTTAACTAGAAAAGTGTTATTTAATGGTCAAACAAAGAATCATCCTAGGGCATGAGATTTCGAGTAGAAGAATTGAGATTGATAAGTCTAAAGTAAAAGTGCTAGCAAAACTCCCCGATCTAAATGCTTAAAAGACATCAGATCTTTCCTAAGGCACAATGGTTTTTATAGAAGATTTATTAAAGAGTTCAACAAAATTGCTAGACCTTTAACTAATCTTTTAGTAAAAGATGTGCCCTTCTATTTTGATGAGGAATGTCTAAAACCTTAGGAGGAGCTGAAATAAGAACTTATCTCTGCACCGAAAATTTCGGCACCCGACTAGACTAGACCTTTTGAAGTCATGTGTGATGCCTCTGATTATACCATTGCCTCTAATGATGCCCAACTTAATTACACAACAACTGAAAAGGAATTTTTAGCAGTTGTGTTTGCGTTGGAGAAATTCTGACAATACCTACTCGGGTTCAAAACAATGGTGCTCAATGATCATTCTGCCCTATGACATTTGATGCAAAAGAAGGACGCTAGGGGTAGACTCATTCGTTGGATCCTTCTTCTAAAAGAGTTCAATCTAAAAATCAAAGACAAAAAGGGCGTTGAAAATGTGGTGGCAGATCACTTGTCTAGAATTCCAAATGCACTAGTGGAAACCATCCTGATTAATGAAAACTTTCTTGACGAACACATCTTTGTGATGTGTAAAAAGCGCTGGTATGCTGACATTACAAATTATCTGGCAACCAGGCGAGCACCCTCTAGTTGGTCATAACAGGACAAACATCACTTTTTCACTCAGATACAGTTTTTCTTCTTGGATGAACCGTACCTATTCAAATATTGCCCTGACCAGATCATTAGAAGGTGTCTTCCTAAGAATGAACATCATAATGTGTTGACATTTTGTCACGAGTTTGCATGTGGTGGACACTTTGGTCCACGTAAGACTCCTGAGAAAGTTCTACAAAGTGGGTTCTACTGGCGCACTCTTTTTAAGAACTCCTACAATTTTTGTAAACTCTGTGAATGACGGGTCGAATCACACATAAGGATATGATGCCCCTTACACCAATCCTGGAAGTAGAAACTTTTGACGTGTGGGGTATCGATTTAATGGGATCCTTTCCAATTTTCTTTGGTAACCAATTCATTTTGGTAGCCATGATTATGTTTCAAAGTGGGTAGAAGTTGTGCCAACGAGGATGAATGACAATCGAGTTATTATCATGTTTTTGAGAGAAAATATTATTTCAAGCTTTGAAGCCCCCTGTGCGATAATAAGTGACAACGGGAGTCATTTCTGCAACCGGGCTTTTAAAGCCCTAATGCGAAAGTACTCCATTTCTCACAAATTTTTCACTGCCTACCATCCTCAGACGAACGGACAGGTGGAGGTGATAAATAGACAAATCAAACTCATCCTGGAGAAAATCGTAGGATAGAATATGGAAGAACTGGTTGGTTAAGCTTATAATGCATTATGGGGTTATCGAACCGCTTAAAAAACTGTCCTAGAGATGTCTTTGAATTGAGTGTATTTGGAAAACCTTGCCATCTGCTCGTGAAGCTTGAGCATCGTGCTTTGTAGGCTATTAGACAACTTAATTTTAACTTAAAGAAGGCAGGTGACTTAAGGAAGTTACAAATTTCTGAGCTTGAAAAAATAAGAAATGAAGCCTATGATAACACTCGAATTTCTATGAGTAGAACTAAACTCTTCCATGATCAGTCATACATAGGAAGAATTTTGTCCCTGGACAAAAAATTCTACTGTACAACTCAAGACTTCACTTTTTTGCTGAAAAACTGAAGATACATTGATCAGGACCATTTCTTGTTCAAACCGTTTTTTCACATAGAGCGACTGAAATTTTTGATCCCAAGAACGGTAATGTATTTAAAGTCAATGGTCAGAGATTAAAATCGTTCTTCACCACCAAACCTGAGCCACACGGAACTTTGAACTGGGTCTCTGTGACCCAGTATATGAGTGACCAGGCACTTCTCTAAATTTTCCTATTTATCATTGTAAAAATCTTTTAGGAGACCCCTTTTTTGTAAATAACCATTTTTCCTTTTCTTCAATAAAAATAAAAAATAAAAATAAAAATAAAAAAATAAAAATATATATATAAAAACAAAAAGATTTTAAATTTCGTATAGAATTTTAAAATACCAATATCCCCAACTCAAATTTTCTAAATCCTCAAAGGGTATAAAAGGAAAGTCAACATCATTTAGCCTATTTATACCCCTCCTATCTCTCTCACAGGTATCAACACTAGAAATATAACTTACATCTAGAGAGAAGAGGGAGAAGCGCTGCAACCCACCAAAGTCAGAGCCCTTAGCCCACCTATCTGCCTCGAAAGCACCTCTTCTGCCGAGATTCCGCGGTCTCCTGGTCGATCCAGATGCGCCACCAGAGTCCCTGTCAGTCACCGTGAAGGGTAGATCCCAGATCTACCGTCGAATTTCTCTCTGTAACCACTGTGACTGCTCAGGTAGTCCATCCTTGGATTTTTTTCCCCTCACAATTTTCGAGGGAGATTTGCATATCTTCTTCCCTCTCTTTTATGAATTTTCTCCATGGCTCCTGCAATATTCACTGAAAAGAACTTTGCTAGAATTTTTATAGATATTCATGGTTATGGCACAATCTTTTAGATCATATTAGAGAGATAAATTGGTTTGAGCTTGTGTATGGCAATGAAGATGGTGATGCTTACTATTGTCCCAAATTGGTTACCCAATTCTACAAACAAATTGACACAAACACCATCGATAATGACCATCACACTTTCAATGTACACTTAGTCCGGGGATATTATTATAAATGTTAACACACTTGAGATGGTCACACGCGTCCCCTGTCCTCCACGACATGATGCCCCATTACCTCTTATTAAGTATATGACTATTATGGGAGTGAGAAGTGAGAAAAAAGACCCTGGGCTCAAAGCGAGCACCACATTCCGCAACATACATTATGTTGGACGATGGGTCTAACGCAATATATTAGGTCTAGATCACATCACGACCTTCAACAGACCGGTGCTGCAGATTATACACAGTCTGATGACCAAGTAACACTCGGTGTGTTTAAACATTGTCATACGATAACACATGCTTACCAACTTCCAGTGCACTAGGGATGCGAAATATTCGCATTCGGTCCTTGTTAGTCATCTGTGCAGACATTTTCTGCCAGATGAAATCTTTTCAGCTTATGACCGGGTCCATATATCCACCGAGTGTATCACAAGTGCCTATAATAGTTACCTTATTGTGGTGTGGACACCCACCGCTATGATAGAGGACGTTCCTGCTGAGTTTTCCTCAGAGGAACGGAGTGAGGAGGAAGATGAGAGTGCATTTTGGCAACAACCACCCCGAGTGACACTAAGACTTTCATGTCCCCCATTTGGAAGGGCATGAAGAAAATCTTTAAGGGGCAAGCCAAATTAAGAAAAGGTATGGAAGAACAGAATGAGAGGCTAGAGCGTATTGAGGAGGGATTGCGACATTCTCAATCTAGAAAAAAGCACTTCAGCTGGCCCAAGTAGATGCCCGAGGTAATTTCATACCATTACCTATCTTATGCATTCACATATTCATTTTTCATACATTGGGAACAATGCATATGATAAGTGTGGGGGGTTACTAACATAGATTTTTCTTTTTAGATTTTCTTAGTTTTAAAGATTCTTTCTTTTAGGAGATTTTCTAGGATTTTTAGGATATTTTCTTTATAAAAAAACGTTTATTTTTCTTTCTTTTAGAATTTTCTTTCTTTTAGTAATTTTCTTTTCCTTTAAAAATATATATATATATATATATATATATTTCTGATCCATTTTTAAGAAAATTAACTTGATCGCAGGAATTATAGAAACTCTAAACTAGGATTTCTTAATATAAGTTAAAATTATAAGAATTGTGGGATTTTTAGGTTAAGAAAGAAAGAGTAGAATGATAATTAGGTTTTTAATTTTTTCTAAGTATTATATACTTACATGTTAAACAGAGACCTAGATACCTGTATTTATAATATATATATATATACAAAATAAAAAAGAAAGAAAAAATTTTGTAAATAAAAATAGATAAATACTTGATCAACAATTAAGCTGGTTAATTATGCCTTAAGAAGCATGATTAGTCATGCCTAAAGGTGGTTAAGTCCTTAGCATTCGTGGCCTTGTTTACTCGAGTCCCTAACCCTAGGGATGTATTCTTATATGGTACCCTAAGATTATCTGGTCTGGGAGTCATAGGTACAAGGCTCGCTACATCAGTAAATTAGAAAGCCTAATGAAGTTAAGAAAAATAAAAAGTGTACATATATGTCCATATAAAAAATAATAATAATGTATATATATGAAAGTATAAGTAAAGGTATCATAGTCTAAGTGCAATTCCTCATACATATACGTATATATTCTAGGCTTGATGTAAAATCCAATGATCACTCAAATTTTGAAACTTAACCTTAAACTGAAGACAATTTCGAGTGGAGACATATAATTAGGAAGGAATAGTTTAGGCTAACCTAAAATCTTAAAATCACTTAAATTTTTGCGAAAATGGATCATGAACTTTCTTTCTTTGAAAAATCACTAACATTTGTATCTCTTTTATGGATTTTGCGAGTGTAATCCACTGAAAACCCTCAGGAGACAAAACTCTACCTCTAGGGTAACCTAGAGGTTAACGGCTTGTTGCACGTGTTTAGTGCAATCATGTTACTTGCAAAAGTGGAGTAATAACTTTCTTAGTTTATTTTTTTCTTTTCTTGTTTTGCTGAAGGACGAGCAAAGAGATAAGTGTGAGAGTGTGATTAGTGGCTAATTTTGCATCATTATCATCACATTACCTACCATATTATTTAAATATATTACTAATAAATATCTTTTAGTAATTTGCAGATAATTCAAGGTCAGGGCAAGATTATAACATAATCCAGAATTTTCAGCTATTTTTAGATTATTAAAGAGTTTTCTTAAGGAGCAAAAAAGATCCTTCTAGATAGGTGTAGATTAGTTCAAAAAAAGAGGATAACCTGGACTAATCCTAGCCCAAGTACGTGAAGAATTGGATATTCCCCGGAGCTCCCCTTCTAGAAGAGAGACATCTGGAATCAAATCAAGCAGGGCGTACTTAATAAAATCATTTTCACGACAATTCTGTAGAGAGAGCCATGGATCAACAACACGTGTGTCCCTTCATTTCATGCACCCTAAGCCACTGCAGCCTATAAATACCCTATAAATTCATCCGAGAAAGAGTTAGACAGAAAATAGATAGTAGAGTATTATATTGCTTGTGTTACTCTAGTTGTTCTTCTCTTACATCATTGCAACCTTAGTCTAGGTTTTTAATTTCTAGAAATTAATTGGGAAAGAGGGAGTACTATTGTAATTGATTCAAGTGACAAATCAATACACGGATTACTTCTTTCCTCATTGCTCTTTCTTGCATCTTCTACTTTGTGCTTTTGATTCATGTCTCAAACAATTGCTAACACCTCTAACATGCTTTACATTCCATGATTTTTATTCATGTCTAACTAATCTTCTTCTTGCATGGCTAACTAACTACTAACCATCTAACCCTAACTCTTGAATGATAACCCATATGAATCTATAGCATGTTGTGCAAGCAAGAACTGTGGATGGCTTATGATGAAGGGTTCTTATTCTAACTCTCTAATAAGCAATTTAACTCTCATATTTCATTCTCTAACTTTATGTTCTTGATGATCTATTGATTGCCTAACTTGTTTTGAATTGGAGAATACCCGTTCATCTTTGCCGATACCGATAGTGCACTTATTTTTCACCCGAATCTCGCCTTAAGACGGATCTTGATAAGGTGATGTTCAAGTTTTTGCCATGTAATGCAAAGTGGATGGTGAAAAAATTTCATTAGAATACCACATGAGTAGTTCTTAATGCACAAGACTCATAAAGGCCAAGGATCCATCGTGAGGCACTATCTTCAAGCAAGTTAACAGTTAGTGGGGTTAATTAGTAGAATGTTAGCCATGCAATCTTTCTCATTTTCTACAACTCAAACTTTTCAAGAAATTTTCCTTTTGTTGGCACAAAGGTCCTTCACTCTAGTTTTGATGATGATTAACTTATGTAGTTATAGTACTAATGATCTTGTGTTATATAGCTTTAGATATTTGATCAAGATCTTATTAGGTGTTTAGCTTGAACAAAAAATTTGAAGTCAAGTTTTGAAGATAGCACGTGTTAATTCAAGAGCTCGCGCATGAAGATCGCATCAAGTACTCAAGAGGAGTCTAGCTCATAGATCAAGTTTGGACCAAGTCAAGAAGGAGAAGAAGATTTTCAAGAGAATATTTTTAAGAAGACTTGAGTCGAGTTTTGTAAGTGTTAAGATTTTGTTTTAGACAAGATGTAAAGGATAGATTAGTTGTGGATTCATATACACACAAATTTATATGTGTTTTCATAATAATAGTTTTGATTTTAGAAAATACCTTTTTACTTTTTGAGCTTCAAAGTATACATCCTTATGTTCATGATTAGAGTTCATCTAAACAAGTTTATATGGTTTATATGTGTTTTGGATTTCATCCATACACATCGTTGGTTCAAATGTTTAGAAAAACTTATTTGGTGATTCTATACCATATGTTTGATTTTTATATTTATCAAAACTTATTTTAGAGCTTATTGTCAAAAACATAGATATTTCATCTTATATGTGTATTGGATCATATCCATACACTCTAAGCTTCAAAAGTGTTTAAAATATCTTGTTTCTATATTTGAAGAAGTTTTGAAAAATTATTTTTCAAATTAAAGGTTGATTTTAAAAAATACGGATTTTGATTGAGGCAAAATTTCTATATCACAAAAATGGTTCAATTTGTTTGTAATATGTGTTGACTTTTGATCACACATATTTGTGCATCAAAGTATTTTAATGAACTTATTTTTGTTGATTTTATGTGATTTTATGGGAATTTATAAGAATTTATTAAACCAAGTTTTAATATCTAAAATATCTACCATGGCCTTCTGCCGGTTGACCGACCATCGACCGAGACAAAAGTCGGTGGACTGGGAGGCCGACCGATGTGCACAGATATGTGCATGGACATTTGTCTTGAGGGCTGGTCAACCAGATGGTCGACCGCTATGGCCCCGGTCGATCGACCGGTCGACCGTCCAGAGAGCTTTGCTCTCTGTATCTAGCCTCGGTTGACTTGGCGGTCGACCGGTAGGTCAAAGCCCTAGGCACGGTTGACCAGGCGGTCAACCCGCAGGCCCCAATGGTCAGAAATTTGACCGTTGGCCGATCGACCGGCCAGTCGACCGACAGGTCATTTTGACCTGCAGTTTGACCCCAACGGCTAGTTTTTGGGAGTCTATTTAAGGGGCTATTTTGGGCTGTTTTACATAAGATTTTTAGAGAGTTTCAAAGCCAGTTTTTCCCATATCTATTAGAGGTTTTCTCTACTTGTTTTAGAGCTAATACTTCTATATCAAAATGAGAGTTTTCAATAGTGTTTTCAAAAGTGATTTCTTAAATTTTTTCACTACAACTTTATCCTAATTTTTTCTCACACAAACTTGAGCTTTCCATTGCCATATCTATCTTATAGGAGCTTTGTTGTGAGAGTTATTTTTGTGATCAAGAGAAGTGATCATAAGTTTACATCCTTGTATTGTGAGGAGTTGTAGAAGTTGTGGCCTCGGTGAAGAAGTGTTTTTGTGGTGATCAAGTGAAGTGATCACCAAGTGTTCTGATGTGTGGTTGGAGGAGTTGTAAGAGGGGCGGCCTCGGCAAGCTAGTGTGTTTGCATGTGTTGTTCTTGCGGGAACAAGCGAGGGACTAGTGAGTCAAGGAGTTCTAGTGTGAACTCGTTGTAGGTGTTGCAGCACCGAGTGATCTTGCGGGATCGTTTCTAGTGGAAATCCTTCATAGTGTTGAAGGTGGGGACGTAGAGTATGGTGCTCGAACTTCGGAACAATTCTCCTGTGTTTGCGATTGCTCTCTCTCTCACTTGTGTTTATATATCTTGCATGCTTACATTGTTTATCCTTTTATATGCTTGATATGTCTTGTGTTTAATTGTTATATGCTTGGGATTGTTTACTCACACTTGTATTCAACCAAATGAGCTATAGTGGCACCTCAACTCTTAATCTAGAGGAATCCTGAGGAGATGTGCAGAGCCCTTCACCAAGAATTCGGCTACACTCTTGTGTTATACTTTGTGTGTTTAGCATAATAGCTTTAGTTTGCTTAAATAGTTTTTAATTCTGCATCATTATCATTAGATTAACTTGTACACCTATTCATCCCCCTCTAGGTGCATTTTCACTTTTCACTTTTTCAATTTTCTTCAAACTTTTTTTTGCACTTCTTTTCTCAAAGCTTTCGTTTAAAAACTCCTAGTAAAAACTTTCTTTAGTTTCTTTAAACCTTCTCTTTTATTTTCTTTTGTTTCAATCATTACTTTCTCGAATACGCATTTCTTTTCTCTTTTGTTTTCACTCGCTTTCTTAATCTTATCCAAATAACATCACCGATTTCACATTTTTCTTTCTTTCTTTCTTTCTTTTGTTTTTAACTGAAACTAGAAGGACATATTTTGAAGAAAACAAAATAAAAATCGAATAAAGCTTCTATTTCTCTTCTGCCTATAGATACGACTCATTTTACCATTTGGCTAGGACGAATAGTACGGAAGGACATAAGCACAACTACTGAAGGACATAACTCACATCAATAATGGACTCTTAACTCAGATGCTTGTATCGTCTCAATACACTTTTTTTATTTTGAACAATAAGTCAAAGAAAAAACAATGGACGGTGATGAAGACGATCAATAGACAAGATTGATGGGAAGGAAGATCATGCAACGTGGTCAGATTCAGATGATCCACGTATCGAACCCTATATTTTTTCAGCATTCTGGATGCAATGGTGAGTGCAGATCGAGGAATTCTAATGTTTTGTACAAGTTCTTTACAGTTCAGTAAAGGAATCAACAGAGATCACAATCAAAGTTATGATTGACTAGTCATAACATAGTGAGATTATTACACGCATTGATAGATCTATCATATTTGAAGATCATCAATAGCAGGACAATAGTCTGGCAAACATCAATGCAGTGGTGGATGGCAGCCCTGATTGATGGAAGGAAGACCATGGCAGTGTGTGGTGGGAAGGCCCAGTAAGACAATCGTAGTTATGTGAAGACGGTAAGTCTCAAGGTTAAGACATCAATGGAAGGTGACCATCACCAAACGATTAGTGAAAAACCATGGCACAACAAGTTCTTGACAATCTTCGTGTAAAGTTGGTAAGACCATGGCAGAATTAAAGGCAGATTGCCTCAAAATCGGCAGGGCTCCATGGCCAGGAAGGCATCACAAGGTAGAATTTACTGGTTGTAATGGTGATGCAATGCAAGCTAAGGGAAAAAAAACTAAGTTAGGGAGTTTCAATGAAAAGCTTGAAGGGAGCTCACTTCGAGGTGGAGTTTCAAGACAAATTGCAACAGGTCTAAGTGTTGCCGGACAACTAAAGAAAAGTTGCATTTGGGTAAGCCTCGAGATGGCCCAAGCCATGACGATAAACAGTCACAGGCCCCAAGGAGAGGGGGAAATAGTGTTAATGGCTTCACGATATGGTTACAACCAAAGGAAGAATTAAGGTATTAATTCAAAATCTCAATTTATTTTGCTAAAGACTTGAAAAGCAAGTCAATGTGATGATTGTTAGGATTTTACCTTATTTTTTAGGAGGAGATGATGGTCCAAAAAAATCTAATTGAATTGGAGAAGACGATGGCTTGAAGCTGAAGAAGCAAATCAAGGTGAAGTAGTTTTCTTTTCAGGCGATTGCTAGGTTCCTTTTCAGGAGGAGTATGAGCATGATTTAATTTCTATTCAATGAAGATTTATTTCTAAAGATTTAAAGGTCTAGAATCCTTCTAGATCAAGGAGATTAACTCCTAATAGGATTGATCAAGATTCTTCAAGAATACTTCTAGATCAAGAAGATAAACTCCTAATAGGATTGATCAAGATTCTTTATGCATCCAATGACCAAGATCTTCTTATAGTCAAAATAAGAGTTGTATTGTAAAATTCTATAAATAAAAGTTGTAACCCAGTATTGTAAATTTGAGCAAAAGAGGAGAATAAAGTTGTGGTAAACAACAATATAAGGCTCTAAAAAAATCAAGAAAGAAAAGAGCAAGGTGAAGATGCATAGAGAAAAGGTATACTCTTGTAATCTAGATGTAGATTCAAGGCGAAGGTAAATACTCTTGTGTCATCAAGAGGAAGATTAGATCTCTTTATATCAAGTTTATTAATAAAGCTCTCTCAAGTTTTCTCCCTGTGGACGTAGGACAAGTTTGGGCCGAACCACATTAAATCGTGTGTTCTTTTTCTTATACCTTTTAATATTCATCTTGTGTGCTCGAAGTAATCGATCTCATGGCGTGCTTGAGATCGTCGGTGGGGATCACTGTATCTCCCAACTATTGGTATCATAGTAAGTATGGTATCCCAGGTTATGTATGCAACAATTGGTATCAGAGCAAATCAAATTCGTTACAACAATATGAACTAGGCCAGCTAGCCAGTAGATCGAAATTAGTCACTGATCGGGGAAAACCGTGCAAAAAAGTATATGTTTTGAAATAGGTATTTAAAGTGTGTGTGCTTTGGCTTCCTCGATACTTTCATTATAGCATAGAGGCTAAAATGAGTCGAATCCACAAGGACGGGAGGCGTTAGAAGCTTACACAATATGTTCATGTGTATGTTAACGGTTCTTCAAAGTTTAAAAGAACGAAAAGAAAAGAGAATAAAGAATGAAAAAGAGAAGTACGGTGAAAACAAAGAAGTGAGAAACATATAAGAATTGTTTTTGTGGTTTTGTTTTTATATCTAAAACAAAGTGAAAAGCTAAAGAAAACCCATGACTACTAACTGCTAATGACTCCACCAATATGCTAACCTCTTAGTAATAGTTGCCTCATATGTATCATTGGCTATCACTAGTCCTTGGTTCAAGAGCTTTACAAAACATAACCGATATGTAACTCATCACATTCCAACTCAACAAAACAAGTGTAACGTACACTTAAACCATCAAAACTAAAAGTAAGCATGGAGTAAAGTAATTTTAGCTTGTTAGAGAGTTAGAAAGTTAGAGTGTTAGATCTATCATCATGAGCCATCAATGGCTCTTGTAAGAGCAAAGCCAAGTAGAGGCTATTAGATTCATGTTGATTATCAACTAAGAAGTTAGACTAGTTAGTAATTAGTTGCCAAGAGAGAAAAGATTACCTAAACATGTAAAAGGAGTTGATAGAAAACAAAGAGAGGTAAAGAGAGCACCTTTCATTACTTGTCACCTTCTATTACAAGCACTCTTACATTCCAGACATGTATCACTCTCTCTCCTAATACAAGATCTAAAATAAATTAAAAATACAAAGATGAAGAAGAAAAAACTAAACTAAACTAACCTAAACTACAATATGGAATAGGAAACTACACAACTCTCTGGATATCCCCAAACTCCAGAACCCAGGGGTTTTTATAGGCACCAGGGAAGGGAGGCCAGGCTGGCAATAGCTGGCCAAAAGCTCGGGCCTAGCCGCGGCTGTACGGCTGCGGCCAGCATTCCAGATCCGCGGCCTCCCTAGGGAAGCGCACGCGGCGCTTTCGGCCACCTGCTGTCCTGTCAGTGTCTTGTTGTTTGCAGTCCTGGTTTCTGTTGTTGGCCCCTAGTTTTGACGAATCAACTCTTCTAGGTCAATAGCTATGTTATAGGCCTTTAATCACCAATTAAATGGTGATTTAGGGTCTTCTTCTTCATCCCACACTATGAACTTAGGATCACATAAGTAAACCATTATTAGTAGAATTTAATATTAAATAAATGTGAAGATGTGGTATAAAATATACAGTTTTAGAGACTAATCACACCCACACATTTATCTTTTGTTCGTCCCGAGTAAAACAAAAAACTAAGAAAATTATTACACCACTTTCACAGGTGACACGATTGCACTAAGCATGTACAACAAGCCGTTAAACCTCTAAGTTTTCTCTAGAGGAGGAGTTTTGTCTCCTGAGGTTTTCAGCGGATTACACCCACAAAATCTATAAAGAAAGAAATCAAATATTAGTATTTTAATAACACATTTTGAAATAGAGAAAAGTGTTGAATTATTTTTGAAAATATACGTGACCCAAGGTCATACGTTAACCAGAAATTATT
Organism: Agave tequilana; assembly: GCA_038442645.1. Classification (NCBI taxonomy): domain Eukaryota; kingdom Viridiplantae; phylum Streptophyta; class Magnoliopsida; order Asparagales; family Asparagaceae; genus Agave; species Agave tequilana. Next base: position 88,913 of record JAVJIF010033560.1, on the reverse strand, counting down.
CTTCCTTAAACTAAGTCAAAATGCAAAATCTTGTTTTAAATTAAATATAAGAATTTAACATTGAATTGATTCTTTGATCTTTCATAAAACTCTTAGAAAAATATGCACTTCTGTGAACTGTGAAGATTTTTGGAATATCGATTTTAACTTCCATGCTATTTATTTAATATATATATATTTTCTCCTTCCCTTAGTTTTCTTAGGCTTTCTTATTTATCCGGGTAGTGAGCCTTTAGCCGATGAATCCCAAACCAGATGATCTTAGGGCACCAGATGAGAAAATATCCCTCGAACTCAAGGACTTGAGTAAATAAGGCAAAAAAACTAAAGGGGATTATTTTATTTTTATCCAACGTTTTAGGTGTGAATAATCATACTTCCTAAGGCATAATTACCCAACTTAAATAAGTGGTTTTTATTATCATCAATTTTTTTCTTATTATATATTTTTTTATGGCATTTTCAGTCTTTGTTTCAATCTCAAAAATTGTATAAGTGTGAAGTGCATAAATCTAAGGCAAAAAATTCAAGATCAAATTATCTTTTCAATCTTACTTTCTTATCCTAAAATTTAAACAAGATCTATTATTTTGACTTCGTTTAAAAATTCAAAATTTTAGGTCTTCCTAATTCCTAAGATAATCTTAATTTTCTTTAAAAATAAATCAAAACTATTTCCCTTATGTCAAAAAGTTTTGTAAAAAGAAAAGAAAAGAGTTTTTATACAAAAGAAAATTTTAAAAAGTTTCTAAAAAGAAGTGTAAACGAAAGAAAATTTAAAACTAACCTACGTTAGTAAACCCTCCCTTACACTTATCTCATTCATTGTCCTCAATGCATCGTGAATGTGTATATACATGAAATAAATGGAGAGGGAAGGAATATTACCTCATGGTGGTGGCTCCGGTGGTGGTCTGATTGGGCCAAGCGTTACTACCCAATCAACATATCGTAGATCTTGAAGGAACCCACCAATGACCCCTCTAATACGACCCAGTAAAAGAATGATTGAATGAATGGTCTTATTTAAAAACTTAACCCCATCTAATTTCTAATTTTCAAAAATAATTACTGAGTCATTTTCTTCAACATCCTTGTCCAACAATGAAGTGTGATTTTAGAACATAAGTGATTTGGACTCAATTAGAATAGGAGTAAAAACCGACACCGACTCAGGAATTTGACTCAGATCAAGTTGAGAGTCAACAATAAGAGTCGAATTGGGTTCAAAAATAGGATCCAAACCGAAGAATTGATGTTCACACACTTTACCCATCAATGAAGTGTGATCATGAGAGATTGGTGATTCCATTTCACGGTGTACTAGTACAGGATTCAATGTTGAGTCCGGAATAAAGAAAAAAATCAGGTAAAGATACCAGAGTCATTATTGAATCAAAAAGTGAAATGAAATTACTAACATGAGGTTCAGGATCACATTCAGGTTTAATTTCAATTTCAGGAAAGGGATAACTTGCCAGAAAGTCCAGGCGATTTTCATAACTTAGAGTGTGGTCGAGTTCAAATGTATGTTCTGAAATTGAATCTGGATTCCCAAAATGACATGATTCATGGGTCCAATCAGTAGAGTTAGGGATATAAGGATCGGTCAAAGGTTGATAAGAAAGACTTTCCTCGCTCTCATTGATCAATTCGCTCATAAGTGAGTCTAACCTACTGATAGGCCGGGTAACAGAATTTGAATTCGGAATCATGTCTTCCATACTCTTCGACATTGGTTCTTCTTGAAAGGGTAAGTATGGAAGTTGATTTTAAAAGTTATGGTGAAATTGTGGGTTTATCGGATTTTGCGATTGTTGCTCAGACTCCCGCAAGGATTCCATACACAAGTCCAGTATTGATGGTTAAGATGAGTAGGACTCTTGAAAATTTGATTGAGATGATGAGTCCAACATGTTTTGCATTCTTTCATAAAAGACTTCCAAACGCTTTTCTAGCTCAGATTCTTCTTCAATTGGATGCTTTAGAAAAGGAGTATATGGAGTTTGATGTGGGAAGGATTGTGAATTGAGCAAATTTTAAATTTGTTGTAGGGACTCTTCCATACTCCTTTCCAAATCAGATTTTTCTTCGATTTGTGGAACAGGAAAAAGAGTATATGAATCAAAATTGGGGAATGAACTTTGTGAAAATTGTGGAAAAGATGGTTGAAAGTTAGACTCGGGGGAGGTGAATCCCCATTGACTTTGTGAAGTGTTGAAATTATTTTGAAAATTATGATCATATGGTTGGGATTATGGGTCATATTGATTCGGATAATCCCAACTCGGCATAAATGGTTAGTTCATGATGTACATAGCCGGGTTAGAGTTATCCGAGTCAAATGACGTCAGGGTCAAGTATGGATTCATATTAGGATTGAAAAAATTATTGTTGTTGAAATCCATATCACAATTTACAAAAAGAAACAAAACAAACAAAGAAAAAGAAAAGGAAAACAAGCCTATGCTAGGGTTGACTTAGACCTAGACGATGTAAGATCACCTAGAGGGGGGGTGAATAGGTGATGGCTAATCTAATGGTCACTTATGAACAAATAATGCGGAATTAAAGCTAAGTTGACCAAATTAAAACTTCTTTTAATTTAACACTTATGTATAACACAAGAGTGTTGCCGAATTCCCCTTGCGAGGCTCTGGACAAACTCCTCTAGATTCCCCTTGAATGGGTTGAGGTGCCGCGTTGGCTCTCTTGGTTGAATACTAGTGTTAATAACAATCCCAAGCAAGTATAGCAATTATGAGCACAAAGGTATATCATGCATATAAGAGATAAAGACTATAAAGTAATGCAAGATATAAGTGAGACAAAAAGAGTAAAAGAGAAAGAGTGAGCAATCGCAAACACAAAGGGTTTGTTTTGAGGTTCGAGCACACTTGCTCTACATCCCCGCCTTCGACACACGAAGGATTTCCACTATGCACGATCCAACCGGATCTCTCCTTGGTGCCGCAACACCTACAATCCCTCGGACTCCCAAGTCCCTTACACACGCAAGTCCACCGACTCGCCGAGGCCGCACCTCGCACCACAAGAGTTCACACCCGAACTCCACACCACAACGAGCACACTTGCCCGTCTCCTCAAAGAACAAAGAACAAGTCTTGGTGATCACAACACTTTGATCACCTTACAAAAACTCTCACTACAACTCTCCTATAGGATAGATATAACTATGGATGCTCAAGTGTAGTGTGAGAAATCAAGAAAAAAACTTTGATGGAAAACTCAAGAAATCACAATAAACACTCTCTTGATAAAATCCCTTTTGATAGGAAATATTGGCACTTTATTTTGTGGAGAAAACTCTGCTAAAAGAATGGAAATAACTGGACAAAAGCTCTCCTAAAATCTTAGCTTCAAACAATGACAAAACCCCCTTTTATAGAGGCCAGAAAAAACTAGCCGTTGGGATCTGTCAGTGCTGCCGGTCGACCGGGCCGGTCGACCGCCAACGGTCAAAATCCGACCGTTGGAGCCTCCGGTCGACCGTCCCGGTCGACCGATAAAACCCGAGAGCACAGCTCTCTCCAGCGGTCGACCGTCCCGGTCGACCGGCCACTGTGCTGACAACGTGCACAAGGCTGTGCACGTCGGTCGACTCGGACGGTCGACCGACCATGGTGCGGTCGACCGGTCCGGTCGACCGACTTGGCCTGTCAGCCAGTCCTCAGTTCTGCACAGATACGGGTTTTGAAAATAGGTCTTTTCACTCAATAAAAATCCCATAAATTCACAGTAAATCTAAAAAATAGTTTTAATCACAATAAAAACTGTTTTTCTAAAAATATGTTTTTCTAAAACTTGTTTTTCCATAACTTCACAAAATACAAAAACAAGATATTTGAGTTCATTTTAAAGCATAGTGTGTATGGATATGATCCACTACACAATCAAGATGAAATATCTATATTTTTGATATTAAGCATAAAACTTGGTTTTGGTTGAAGGATAAGTATATGAGAACCACCAAAAAATCAAACTTGTATTTTTCCAAAATGAAAAATCTTTTCTACTTTAAAAATCTTTATGAAAACAATTCTAACAAGAGTGTGTGTGTGTGATATCTATACTTGAGCATTCCACCACTATTCTATCCTTTACATTTTATCTAAAAACAAAAATAAAATCTTATACCTAGACACAAGTCTTGATCTTGAAGTCTTCCCTTGAAGTCTTCTCATCTTCTTGACTTGGTCCAAATACAATCCACCGAGCTCATCTCTAGATGTGTTCTTGATGCATAGGCTCGTGAGTCAACCGGTGCTAGCTTCCAACTTGTCTTTAAATCCTTTGTTGAAGCTCCACACCTACTAAGATCTTGATAATGAATCTGTCACTAATTAAACACAAGATCATTAGTAATCATAACTTCATGAGTTGATCATCATCAAAACTAGAGTGATGGGCCTTTGGGCCAACAATCTCCCCCTTTTTGATGATGACAAAACTCATGACGTTATATATGCATGGATTAAAGTAAAACTTTAAAGAAGCTCCCCCTTAACTCATGCATCACTAGAAATAAATAGATATGACATTAAAGCACATAAATATGTATGCAAATGAATGCACAAATCTTTTTCTCAAACTTTTATCTTATTATATTATTGCTATGCATGAGTAAAAGCACAAGTATAAAAACTCAAAATCATCTCAAAATCTTTCTCCCCCTTAAGTAAGGAACAAATATTTCTCCCCCTTAAGGAAATCATGCATATAACTCAAATACTTCTCCCCCTTTTTGTCAATCATCAACAAAGGGTTCAAAGTTCAAATCATCAAACAAATTTTCTCCCCTTTTTTTGTCAAAAATAAGGAAATCAAGAAGGGTAAAATCAAATCAATCAATAAGGTTTATATGCGATATACATTCATGAAGAGGAAGACGCTAAGTTAACTTCCCTACACATATGCATTACATGAAGAAGGGATGACAAGCCCTAACTCACATAACACATATTATGTAATGCATAAGAGGAGATGTGAAGCTCCCCCTACACACGTATATCATATAAAGAAGAGTTGTCAAGCTCCTCAATTTATAATATACTCAACATGAATTCATATGTAAGAGAGATGTTAAGCTCTCCTTGCATATAGGAAATACAAATCAAAAATTTTGAATATTTCTTAATCAAGACAAAATTTTGAACTTTTCTTATGAAAACAAATTTTGAAATATCTTAAAATACACAACTTTCTTTTAAGATACCAAAAGTAGAACAATCAAATTTTGAATTTTGATACCAATTTTGAAATACAATGCATAAGCTTTAAAATAAATAAGATTTGAAGTAAGCTTAGCATTAACAACTATTGTGCTTTAAAATATAAATCCATTTTAATACAAGCACACAACAATCATATATATGTATGAAAAGAGTATACCAATTTAAGTAGAGACATACATATATGAAAGAACAACATATGAGTATACACAATAAGAGGTCATATTGATACCAATTGAAAATATCCAATGATACCAATTGAAAATTAAGCTTAAGTGTATATATCATAAAATTTACCACATGAAGAATTCGAACTAGTTAAATGAAGGTGTTTAACAACTAGTACGGAATCCTTCAATCAAGGAATAAGTCAAAAGTTTTTCATGAAATATCAATGAAACACAAGGCACCAAAAGCACTCTATCCATAAAGTCCATATCAAAAAGAAGTGAGTGTGATAGTGTTATGTGGAACATGGTATCATGAAAAATAGCAATAAAACTCAATATTCCTTAAAATTTTGAAATCATGAAATCCATCACAAAAATTTTATTGAAAAAATTACAAAATTTTTATTAAAAACAAAAATTTATATTTCAAGATATATGTATGTTTTGACAAGACATTAAGTATACATACATATCCTTAAAACACAATTGAGTCCATATATAGATTTGCATGAAAGGCAAATGACTCAAGAGGTATCCATGTATATCTTAATGTTTTGGCAAGACAAACATATACATGAAATGAAAGCACACGATCATAGCATAAATCCGAAATGGGAATACAAGTTTAAAATGTAATAATCATCAAAACTTAGGCTATACTAACACACCTAATGGGCACAAATAAGCATTCAAACCCAATCATATATAGATTTATTTGTGATCCATAATGTGTATAAGTATAAATCCAAGTGTTGACAAATGCTAACATTTAAACTAATATTCAAATCCTGAAGCATCAAATAAATTTTGAAAATACAAAAGAATTTATCCATATGATTACAAATAGGATCATGTGAATCAATTTGAAGAATAGATAACTAGTTTAAATGGATTTTTGACAAACTAGTTAAAGATCCTTCAAAAATACAAAGTCAAATGTTTTCCATGAATAATACTAAATACACAAAAGTTCAAGCACTCATAGTCCATAAAGCTCAAAAATATTTTGTATCATAAAGATGAGTGTTCAAAAGATCATGTAAATAGCATTTTTATAAAAATAGTCATTCAAGCTCAAAAAGATCATAAATCACATTTTGTTGTATGAATCAAAAACATGAAAAATCCTTTTTTTTTATTTAAAATACTAATCTTCATGGTATATGTATGATTTATCCAATTCTAACAATATACATACATATCCCAAATATGAAAAGAGTCCAATATATATTGCATGAAGGCAAATGACTCAAGGGGTATACATGTATATTTATTAGATTTGAATTAAACACACATATACATGAAGTAAGATCAAAGATAGGCATAACAAGTATAAATGACCGAATCATCAAAACTAGCCTATACACATGCATATAGTGGATACAAATGAGCATGAAGTTCAAATATGTATGAGTCAATTGTAGTTCACTATTCATATATGTATAAATGCAAGTTTTGACACATTCTACATTTAAGCATGTAAATGCCACATGAAGCACCCCAAAAAAAATATGAACATGCTACATGAAATTAAAAGCATGTGCAAAAATGAAATAGGAGTTTAGAAATCGTTACCAACTCCAAAGCTCCTAGCATGGTGGTTGACCCACCAAAATTCCTTGATAGCGGTGCTCCAAGTATGTGTCATTTTAGTTCAAATGCACCCACCATCAAGGCACCAAATCTCTCACGTTTTGTGAGAGCCCTCACCTACATCAAAATCAAAGGGTGGGGGTTTTGGTACCCATATTTTCTTGGGTCCTTTGAGGTTAGTCTTGTTGTAAGGCACCCAAAAATTCTTATTCTTGGCAAAATTGAAATGACCTAATCTATCATAACAATATTTTCTTAAATGGCCTTTGCGGCCACAATGTGTACAAACGTACACCTTAGTATGCTTATGTGTAGGAGTGTGATCATGTTGTGCAACATAAGCATGAGCATGATGATGTGCATGAGAGGAAGGAGTTTGTTTCTTTGAAAACAAGGACTCCAATTTAGAATGATTGAATGCACAAGAGTTCAAGGTTGAACTCAAATTATTCATTTTATTTTTCAAATCTTTAATCTCATTAGTGGTGGCATGTAAAGCATGATGAGATATATGATCATTTTTCTTTTTCTTTTGTGAAACAAATTCTTTTCTTTTTCAACAAATTTTCTTTTCAAAGTAATATTTTCTTGAAAAACAACTTCCTTTTGAGTTTCCACCAAAGCAATTTTATTTTTCAAAAACATATTCCCTTCACATAAATCATTTAATTTAGACATAAGGGAAACATTCTCATTTTTCAAAATATTGTTTTCTTTTTCAATACATGCTATTTTAGTTTTAAAAGAAACATTCTCTCTTAGCATGCAATCAAAATTCTTTTTCAAATCATTATTCTCTTTTTCTAAGCATGCAATGTTAGATTAAAAGAATCTTGTTCTATATGCATGCAATCAATTTCCTTTTTTAAATTTTTATTATTCTTTTTAATCATGTCATATTTCTCAAGCAATAATTGGCAAAATGTATTAAGCTCATCATATGACATATTAACATCCTCATCCTCGGATTCGGAGTTTACCTCAAGGGGGTTATCCCCTTGGACCATATAGCATACGTTGGAGATGTCGCTTCCAACGTCCGAATCGCTCCCCGCATAGTATAGGTCCTTTTCGCCAAGGGAGGTGATGATGTTCCAAGCTACAAAAGCCGATTCAATATTAGAAACCCTAGATAAATAATCATCATTTAGGTTGACTTAATAGCATGAAGGGCTTTTGCATTAGCCTCAATGTTCTTACCATTTAAGCAATATTCTTTATTAGTTGTGGCAAGATATACACTAAGGCCAAGTCCTTTGAGGAACAAAGACATCTTAACCTTCCAAATTTGGATGTTAAGAATGTCAAAGGTGGGTGGTGACATGAAGTCCATGGTGTGTGTACAAAACTTGTGATTAGCCTAAAAGAGGATCTTTAACTCTTAGGTTGTTAGACCCAATATCAAGAGCACTAGCTCAGATACCAATTGTAAGATCACCTAGAGGGGGGGTGAATAGGTGATGGCTAATCTAATGGTCACTTATGAACAAATAATGCGGAATTAAAGCTAAGTTGACCAAATTAAAACTTCTTTTAATTTAACACTTATGTATAACACAAGAGTGTTGCCGAATTCCCCTTGCGAGGCTCTGGACAAACTCCTCTAGATTCCCCTTGAATGGGTTGAGGTGCCGCGTTGGCTCTCTTGGTTGAATACTAGTGTTAATAACAATCCCAAGCAAGTATAGCAATTATGAGCACAAAGGTATATCATGCATATAAGAGATAAAGACTATAAAGTAATGCAAGATATAAGTGAGACAAAAAGAGTAAAAGAGCAAGAGTGAGCAATCGCAAACACAAAGGGTTTGTTTCGAGGTTCGAGCACACTTGCTCTACATCCCCGCCTTCGACACACGAAGGATTTCCACTATGCACGATCCAACCGGATCTCTCCTTGGTGCCGCAACACCTACAATCCCTCGGACTCCCAAGTCCCTTACACACGCAAGTCCACCGACTCGCCGAGGCCGCACCTCGCACCACAAGAGTTCACACCCGAACTCCACACCACAACGAGCACACTTGCCCGTCTCCTCAAAGAACAAAGAACAAGTCTTTGGTGATCACAACACTTTGATCACCTTACAAAAACTCTCACTACAACTCTCCTATAGGATAGATATAACTATGGATGCTCAAGTGTAGTGTGAGAAATCAAGAAAAAAACTTTGATGGAAAACTCAAGAAATCACAATAAACACTCTCTTGATAAAATCCCTTTTGATAGGAAATATTGGCACTTTATTTTGTGGAGAAAACTCTGCTAAAAGAATGGAAATAACTGGACAAAAGCTCTCCTAAAATCTTAGCTTCAAACAATGACAAAACCCCCTTTTATAGAGGCCAGAAAAAACTAGCCGTTGGGATCTGTCAGTGCTGCCGGTCGACCGGGCCGGTCGACCGCCAACGGTCAAAATCCGACCGTTGGAGCCTCCGGTCGACCGTCCCGGTCGACCGATAAAACCCGAGAGCACAGCTCTCTCCAGCGGTCGACCGTCCCGGTCGACCGGCCACTGTGCTGACAACGTGCACAAGACTGTGCACGTCGGTCGACTCGGACGGTCGACCGACCATGGTGCGGTCGACCGGTCCGGTCGACCGACTTGGCCTATCAGCCAGTCCTCAGTTCTGCACAGATACGGGTTTTGAAAATAGGTCTTTTCACTCAATAAAAATCCCATAAATTCACAGTAAATCTAAAAAAAAGTTTAATCACAATAAAAACTGTTTTTCTAAAAATATGTTTTTCTAAAACTTGTTTTTCCATAACTTCACAAAATACAAAAACAAGATATTTGAGTTTATTTTAAAGCATAGTGTGTATGGATATGATCCACTACACAATCAAGATGAAATATCTATGTTTTTGATATTAAGCATAAAACTTGGTTTTGGTTGAAGGATAAGTATATGAGAACCACCAAAAAATCAAACTTGTATTTTTTCAAAATGAAAAATCTTTTCTACTTTAAAAATCTTTTATGAAAACAATTCTAACAAGAGTGTGTGTGTGTGATATCTATACTTGAGCATTCCACCACTATTCTATCCTTTACATTTTATCTAAAAACAAAAATAAAATCTTATACCTAGACACAAGTCTTGATCTTGAAGTCTTCCCTTGAAGTCTTCTCATCTTCTTGACTTGGTCCAAATACAATCCACCGAGCTCATCTCTAGATGTGTTCTTGATGCATAGGCTCGTGAATCAACCGGTGCTAGCTTCCAACTTGTCTTTAAATCCTTTGTTGAAGCTCCACACCTACTAAGATCTTGATAATGAATCTGTCACTAATTAAACACAAGATCATTAGTAATCATAACTTCATGAGTTGATCATCATCAAAACTAGAGTGATGGGCCTTTGGGCCAACAGACGACTCCTAACTGGTTAGACTGTCCACGGGTGTGTATTATCGGAAGCGGACCACAAGTTAATTGGCCAGCTAGGGGCAAGATCAGTGGGAGGTATCCGTGCCAGAGCAACGGGCCTAATTATGCCAAACCACTGTTCTTTGAGGTTTCGCCTCTCAATCCCCAACCTTAGATACCGATTTGACAAGAGTCAACTTCTAAGAACTTTTCCCTTAGGTCAATCTCTTTAAATGAGTCCGAGATGTCCCTAGGGGCCAACGTCTAGCAAGTTTTATTTAGGCTTGGGTTGTGTGAGTGGGGAGGTGATTTTAGGGCGAAGGGAGGGTAATGACTTTCCCACCTTATGTTGTCTTGGGTTTTGCCCTTAACTTTAATTTGTACAAATGTGTAATATAGATAAGAATGAACACACAAAGAGAGTAAATCACCCACATGTTTGTCCTATGCTATATGCAATGCCATATGTACACCCTATCAATATCACAACAATGCAAGAACAAAATACAGTATATTGAAATGAAAATTGACACGTGCCTAGATGTAAATATCTAAACCATTTTAAAGCATCCAATTTTCATATTTTGGTTCTTAAAATTATTTATAGTGTATAGGTAACAAATATTAGCAATATAAAAATATACAAGAATTTACTCAACAACACAAGAGCAAGTGTGGACTTCTACAACGCTAAAAATTTAATCTACACACAAAAAACAAAGAAGAAAGGTTAACAAAAAACATGAAATCAAACCGTTTTTCCATCCCCAGCAACGGCGCCAAAATTTGATCGGTGGAAAACCGCGCACAAAAAGTATATGTTTTGAAATAGATATTTAAAGTGTGTGTGTTTTGGCTTCCTCGATACTTCCGTTATAGCATAGAGGCTAAAACGAGTCGAATCCACAAGGACGGGAGGCGATAGAAGCTTACACGGTATGTTCACATGTATGTTAACGGTTCTTCAAAGTTTAAAAAAATGAAAAGAAAAGCGAACAAAGAATGAAAAAGAGAAGTACGGTGAAAACAAAGAAGTGAGAAACATAGAAGAATTGTTTTTGTGATTTATTTTTATATCTAAAACAAAGTGAAAAGATAAAGAAAACTCATGGCTACTAACTACTAATGACTCCACCAACATGCTAACCTCTTAGTGATAGTAGCCTCACATGTATCATTGGCCATCACTAGTCCTTGGTTCAAGAGCTTTACAAAGTATAACCCATATGTAACTCATCACATCCCAACTTAATAAAACAAGTGCAACCTACACTTAAACAATCAAAACTAAAAGTAAGCATAGAGTAAAGTAATTTTAGCTTGTTAGAGAGTTAGGAAGTTAGAGTGTTAGATCATCATCATGAGCCATCAATGGCTCTTGCAAGAGCAAGGCCAAGTAGAGGCTATTAGATTCATGTGAATTATCAACTGAGAAGTTAGACTAGTTAGTGGTTAGTAGTTAGTTGCCATGAGAGAAAAGATTACCTAAACATGTAAAAGGAGCTAGATAGAAAATAAAGAGGTAAAGAGAGCACCTTTCATAGCTTGTCACCTTCTTTTGCAAGCACTCTTACATTCCAAACATATGTCACTCTCTCTCCTAATACAAGATCTAAAATAAATTGAAAATACAAAGAGGAAGAAGAAGAAAAACTAACCTAAACTACAATATGGAAAAGGAAACCATACAACTCTCTGGATATCCCCAAACTCCAGAACCTAGGGGTTTTTATAGGCACCAGGGAAGGGGGCCAGGCTGGCAATAGCTAGCCAAAAGCCCGGGCCTAACGGCGGCCGTACGACCTCGGTCAACCTTCCAATCCGCGGCCTCCCTAGGGAAGCGCATGTGGCGCTTTCGGCCGCGTGCTGTCCCGTCAGTGTCTTGTTGTTTGCAGGTCCTGGTTTCTAGTTGTTGGCCCCTGGTTTTGTCAGCTCTTCTAGGTCAATGGCTATGTTATAGGCCTTTAATCACCAATTAAAAGGTGATTTAGGGTCTTCTTCTTCATCCCACACTATGAACCTAGGATCACATAAGTAAACCATTATTAGCAGAATTTAATATTAAATAAATGTGAAGATGTGGTATGAAATATGCAGTTTTAGAGACTAATCACATCTCTACACTTATCTTTTGCTCGTCCCGAGCAAAATAAAAAACTAAGAAAATTATTACACCACTTTCGCAGGTGACGCGATTGCACTGAGCATGTGCAACAAGCCGTTAAACCTCTAAGTTTTTCCTAGAGGAGGAGTTTTGTCTCCTGAGGGTTTTCAACAGATTACACCCACAAAATTCATAAAGAAATAAATCAAATGTTTGGATTTTGAAAACACACTTTGAAATAGAGAAAAGTAACAAGAGCAATAACAATGATAATAACAAGAGTAATAATAATGACAATAATAATAGTAATGATAATTAACAACTACTACTACCTGTATCCCTCGGTTTCAGTCACCGGTGTTTTCTACTGGTGGTGGTATGGTATAAATACCTATTCTGGTAGTCTAAACTAAGTCTACTTTAACTCTAATAAAGTTTCCTAATATTTTAGATTTTCTTATTTTTTTCAAAATTTTTCTAAATTAATTGAAGATTCTCGAAATTTGTGACCCATATGTGTCACTATACGACTTCTGTATTTTTAATTTGCAATTGAGGATGAATATCATGAATCTCATTTCTCAATAAAGCTTAAAATAATATTTTTTATTTTTATTTTTTTCATTTATGCATTTTCTTGACTCAATTAAATACCTATTTAATTCAGAAAAATTCCTAAAAATTCTTAAAAATAACAAATATTATTTTAAGCATTATTGAGAAATCAGATTCATGAAATTCATCCCCAATTGCAAATTAAAAATTCAGAAATCGTATAGAGACACAGATGGGTCACAAATTTCGAGAATCTTCAATTAATTTAGAATATTTTTGATAAAATCAAGAAAAATCTAAAATATTAGGAAATTCTATTAGAGTTAAAGTAGACTTAGTTTAGACCACCAGAATAGGTATTTATATCATACCGAACACCAGTAGAAAATACTGGTGACTGGAACCGAGGGTTACAATCCAACCCACCTAATAAAAAGAATTTCGTCCTCGAAATTCAAAAGTAAACAAGGAGAAGGGTATTCTAAGTTATAAGAAGATGAATAGATAGTTAGAAGTGAGATAAGTTACTTGAGAAGAGATGAGGATATTTAGCCCTGATCTCATCTTCCCGTTCCCAGGTGGAATCCCTAGGAGAGTTTGGATCCCAAGACACCAGTACCAGGGGAATAGTCTTATTCTTAAGAACCTTCTCCTTCTTGTCGATGATGCAGATTGGTTAAGCCTCATAGGATAGATCGCGGTTTAGACTCAGATCCGAATAGTTCACAGGATATGTTGGTCGTCCCGGACATACTTCCTTAATTGAGAGATGTGGAATACGTCATGAACACCATCAGTGCTGGAGGTAAGGCTACTCGATATGCTACTTCTCCGACTCGCTCTATGATGTCAAAAGGTCCAATGTATCTAGGACTCAGCTTCCCACTGCAGCCGAACCTAATGACCGCTCGAGTTGGTGAGATCTTAAGAAATATATGGTCACCTACTACAAACTCTAAGGGTCTTCTCTTGGCATCGGCCCACTTCTTCTGAGATCTTGAGCGGCTTTTATATGTTTCTTGATCTTGGCCACCTTCTCTACTGTTTGCAAAATCAGATCTGGGCCGAGCAGTTTTCTTTCGCCAATGTCATCCGAGCACACAGGAGATCTGCACTTCTCCCATAGAGTGCCTCATACTGAGCCATCTAGATACTAACTTAATAGCTGTTGTTGTAGGAGAACTCCACTAGCCAGACCAGGGTCTGGTCCAGCCAGACCAGACCTTGTCTGGTCTGGATTTGTGCACCAGCCGGGTTCGGGTCTGTTTTACAGTCCCGAACCTGACCCAATTTTTTTAAACAGACCCGAACCTGACCCAATTTTTTTAAAAAGAAAAAGAAAAAGAGAAAAAGAAAGAAAGGAAAAAAGAAAAGGAAAGAAAAAGAAAAGAAATAAATAAAATAAAAAATGTGTAGAAAAATTATTGAAGCCGTTACTGTAGCAAACAGACCCGTTAAGCCTTTTTTGATTTATATTGATTTTTAGGTTTATTTAATTCAGAAAATTCACAAAAAATTTCAGAAAATTTACAGAAAACTAGAAACTAAGTGTGAGACTCTGTAAAATTATTTTTAGTGTTATATTACTTAGAATAATATGAAATTAAATATTTTTGTAATTATTATTCAATGATAATTTATTTAAAAATGATCAATAAATTTCTAAATAGCACAAAAAATATAAAATTCATAATTTAGTAATATATAAATATTATACATCAATTTATTAGTTTATGTATGTATTTTAGTATGAAATTATGTTTTTAAATAGTTGCTATAAATTCAGAAATTGAATTATTTGAAAATATTAAACAACCGAAATTATAATAAATAGTAAAAAATACATTATCACTTAGCTTATCACTAAATAAATAACATGTCCAGTCTCTAATTAATTCACGTAATATTTAGGCCGCGAATTTTACTCAGAGCCGGTTGCAATTACGGGAATTCAGATTCCAACAATATCAGGCAAGTACACATGCTCTCTCTCCTTTGTGTTCCTTTGTTAGTTTATAAATTCCATTTCGATCTCGATTTCATATCCTTTCCTAATCACGTGTATTGTAAGACATGCATGCATAGGATGTTTGCTATATAAATGATCATTTAAGTATAACTATAAATTAGTAAATGTTGTACAAGTAAGTTGATGTCACCCTATGTCATGATTAATATTTTATGATTATATCTACATCCTAATACACTGCCATCACTTATACTATTATGCATTTGTCACTCGATGTTATCACCGTGTTCTATTTTTCCTGAAATTTTGATATGTATTGTAATCACTATTTAACACTGATACTTTTGATACTAATCTCTATTCCTGTCACGCTGAGTCACATTATCTTGCACTTACATTGATGCTTAAAATAATATTTGTTATTTTTAAGAATTTCTAGAAATTTTTCTGAATTAAATAGGAATTTAATTAAGTTAAGAAAAGGCAAAAATGAAAAAAAAATAAAAAAATATTAAAAAATAAACAACTATAATAATTTTTCTAAGTTTTTAACCCCTGACCTCCTCACTCAAACCCACAAGCTCCCACCACTATGCCATATTGGCGCATGGTCTAAAAGCCCAAGTCAAATTATTTAAACCTCCCTTTAACTCCTCCCATCTTCTCTAACTTCCCCCACTCTCTCTAACTTCTCCCGCACTTTCTCCCCCACACCCCCCCTCATCCAAACTGAATCCACTACTCCTCTCATGTAGCTTAACTCTCAAGGGGGCTTAGGGGGTGTGTGGTGCCTATAAAAGGGATATCTCACCATCTCAAGTCACCTGCAAAACCTAAACTTCTATATCTTTTTTTCACTACACTATCTCTTTCTCTTCCAAACTTGGCGAGATTCTGAAGTGCTGGATGAGGGGAGGAAGATTCAGACTTAAGGGAAGTGTTCCAGGTATTTATTTTGCTTTTTCATAGAATTTAGTTCGTTGTGGCATTTCATCGAACACGTAGTATGCATTACATCTTAGTTTTAATTTCACCTTGAAAAACATATGATAAAATCCTAATAAAAATATTCTAAGATACCCTAGATATACATCCTAATTATAGTGATTTTTATTATATTTTATGAATTATTTTTATAGCAAAAAAAAAAGAAAAGAAAAAAAACTGTGCTATAAACTGTGCTGTGCACAGTGCACGGCTCGAACCTGGCAAGGCCAGCGGGTCTGGCCAACAGACCCAGTTGGGTCTGTACAACAGACCCAAACCCGACCCGATACAAAAAAAAAGAAAAGAAAAAAGAGAACAAGAGAAAAAGAAAATAAATAAAATACATAAATAATACTGTAGTAATATTATTGTAGCCGTTACTGTAGCAATTTCCCTGCTACAGCCTCCCTCAGTAACCCCAGCTTGGTTATTTTATTAATCAATGCAAATGCAAAATAGTGTGTGATTCGGTGTAACAGGATCAAGAATCGGTATCGAAACATCAGCATTAGATAGCGAACACAATGTGTATCAAGATCACGAGACAATGAATCTAGTGGCAATATCAAGTGACAAATATATAGTTGTGCAAGTGATACCAGATACATGCAAAGTAGTACAAGTGATGTCAGTGACATGTAATCCAAAGGTCATAATAAGTCGGTCTTCATCATATGTTCATAATCCAACAAGTATCCTCGAATAATTCCTCAAACTATAAAAGTTGATTTCCTTGATTAATTTTGAGTAATATCAGGATCCCAATATCAATCGATATATAACCTTTAACTATCAATCTTGCGTTATTATTATTCAGTTATCCTAAAGATTCAGATCACAGTAATTGTCATGATCAGTACAAATTTCATGTAAATTAGTCTATCACATACAAGCAATCATGCCAACTTAAGTTTGTTGCATGCATGAACGAGATGCAAAACATGATACATAATACCATACAACCAGATCATGAAATAATATCGAAATAAAAGAATTATCGGTAAAATCAGAGAAGAGAGAGTTTAACAAAATTACGAGACAATGCTGGTAATAACGAACACGATATCGAGAGTTAGGAGTCCAAATATAATTTCATAATTAACAGAAAAGTCAAAAGAAAGGGAATCATGTATACTTGTCTGATGTCGTTAGAATCTTACCTGTCAGTTTATATTACCGTCAGATTTATTATTCATTCATTCCAGTGCTCTACTTATATTACCCTTTATTTTCACATTTTCATATTATTGTTTCCTCTTCTCGTGTGTACACTTATTGGTCCGTTTCTGACGGACCTTGATTTTTCAGCATCAGAGCTTGAGGAGACCGACGAGTCACTATTTAAGGAACCCAGGAAAATTACCAAGCGTAAGTCTAACGTTTCTTGTCTTATGCATTTGGCATTTTGTCTTGTTATGATGTCCTGATGCCAAAATTGTATCTTCTGTTATTTTTGCTTTGTTATGTTTCCAATCTTGTATCCAGACAAAGGCTATTATAAATATATGTCTTTTATGTGAAATGAAACTTCTGATTGTCTTTTGTATATGTGTGCGAGAATTTGGCTCATTTACTACAACGTAAGGTATTCATGGGAGAGATTTCCTCTTCGTGAGTATCTGCTGGCCATCGTCAAGTACCCGTATTCCATATTTTGGGAAGCGGGGCATGACACTACCCATAATATTGATACTAGTATTAAAATAAATAAATAAAATAATACTAATACTAATAATTAATAATAACTATAATAACAACACCAATAGTAATAATATTTAATCATAGCAATATTAATAATAAGCACTAATAATAATAATTAACAATAACAAAACTAATATACTAATAATGATAATTAAAAATAATAACAACAACAATATTAATAACACTAATAATTAACAATAATCATAATAATAATAACAACAACAGTATTAATAATAGTAATTAATAATAACAACAAAAACAATTTAAATAATATTAATAATAATGTCTAATAATAATAAATAATCAGTAAATCAAAATAAATACTTTAAGAAAATAAAAATACAATATTATTAACTAGAGATATTACATTCTAACCTTACAAAAATTTCATCCTCGAAATTTCAATAAAGTAAGGAATGATAAAAAAATCAAAACAAGGAGAAGATATCGAGCTTCCATGTTACATCTCTGCGCATCATGAATCCACCACGCTTCTATTGTACTACTCTGATTCCTGCTATCGGTTTCAACATGGAGTGATCGAACTTAAGAGACAATAATAGGGAAATAGAATTGAGAAGGTGAATAGGAATCAAAGATGAAAATATAGGTCACTTTAGAAGAAGAGTAGAAATCAGGAATTCTAAAAGATCAAGAGATAGATGGATTTTAAAGGGAAGGACGATCAATTTCAAATGGAGTCAATATCACAGCGTGATATTATATGCATTGCAGAGTTAATATAACTTGTTTCAAGTTACCGGTATGAACTAGGTCACTCTTGTGAAAATCAAAAGTAAGAATCAACATCGCAAGTCAAAAACCTAGGCTCTGATACGAAGAAAACTTGGTCACGCCCCGCTTCCCAAAATGCATTGGAGCAGAAACGCGATGAGAGTCGACAATATATTTATATACATAAAAAAAATATCTCACGTATACGTGCTAAGCCTTCAGTAACCCAGAACAAATTATAAATCTAAACTATAATAAATCAACGATCACTGTACATATAAATATCCTCATATGATAATACATATAAAATAAGAAAAAATGGCAGCTGGATGTGATATAGAGAAAATGAAAAAGTAACATGAATAAAAGAGCAGGAATACCAATGATCGAGCCAAACCCGCACAAGAAAAATAGAGACTTTTAGAACAGTGATAGGTCCTTAATTCTACTGTGTAGCCTGGGGCTAAGAGGTCAGATCCATGGGGAGGGACAGCGATGGAAGCGTTGTGTAAGTTTCTTTCTTTTAATTTATCGAAACTAGTTAATATTTATCTTCTCAATTTTATAAAAAAATAAAATTATTATGTTATGTTCAGAAGGAGATGGTAGAAGAAGAGATCGTGGTATTATTGTTTTATTTATAAAAAAAGGAAAAACTAAAAAAGAGAGAATTATAACTCTAAACTAATGAACTGAAAAAAAAAGCAAAAAGAGTACTTACCTCTACCATTGAATCATAACAAAAACTTACCTCAACATAAAGTAAAATAAAAAAATAGAAAGAGTGATTTGAACACGGTGCTTGGTCAAATTGAATACGATGAAGAAAAGTAGGAAAACTCCATTGATGTCACTTTCAATATAAGTCTTTTGAGAAAGAATTACAATAATGTCACTCTACAATAATTCTTCATCTTTTTTCTCATGTAACTCTCTCTAACTTAAATGAAAATAAAAAATAAAAATTACATTGAAGAAGAAAAGAAAAACCTAAACTAAAGCTTTCTCTAGAGTGGTGTTTCTGCCTTCGAGGTATGAGGGTATTTATAAGAGAAATTCAGAGGGATAGAAAGTGTATGAAGATAGGAAGAGCTGGATTTTTTCTGAATTTGAATTCTCCCCTTATCTCCAAACTTGATTTGATTTATCCAGAAATTCAATTATAATTTGCAGCTTATTAGCGTGTTGATTACTGAATATCACTTATCAAATGATAGAATTGGAAAGAGTGATCAACAGAAAAATTGTAGCCTTTTAAGTCTTCATTCTGTAGCATCTTGAATCATTAGATTTGAGTTTCGGTAGCGAGAGTTATGATTAAAATGCTAAACTATATCTAGCCTCAATTCGAATCTAAATTACTTCATCTCATCCGTTGATCTTCTCTCTATCCATTTATCCTCTTGAATTTTCAATTTGTCTTCCAGAATTAATAAGATAATCATTTATCTTCAACAAAATAGATAAGGTCTTCAAACAATCCGTTTTTCGCTTATAATGAGATGATATTATCTTATCTGATATATTCAGTTTTCATATAAGATAGCTTTTAGAGCCTTTGGATTTGAATCGATCCCTTTTGATTTGAACTTTTGATTAAAATGGATAAATCTATCAATCTCTCTCTTTTCTTCCTTAATTACCCTACACGCCACTGGACATGAAAATACAATAATAGCAGAGTTTTACTTAAATATAAATGCATAAATATGACACATATGATATGAAAACATGTAATGCACGTGTACGATCACACCCCCACACTTATCTTTTACTCGTCCTCGAGCAAAACAAAAAGTAGAGCTAACCTAACTCACTTTCGTAGGAATCACGGTTGCACTTAGCACGTGCAAGAAGCCATTAAACCTCTAAGTTACCTCTAGAGGACGAGTGTTGTCTCGTGAGGGTTTTTAGCGGATTACACCCACAAAATCCATAAAGAAAAAGAAATAAAGTGTTAGTATTTTTGAAAATGCATTTTGAAGGAAAAAATATTTGAAGTATTAATGTCAAAATTCAAGTAATCTATAAGTCATATGATTATAAAAACTTAGTCATTCCTAAGCTTAGTCTCTATTTCAAAACATGTTTTCAATTAAGGTGAGGATTAAAATTGTATTTCTTATCTAATATATTATTTTACCCTCAGTCATATGCACCTTGTGATCGTGAAAATTTGGCTCAGGATTCTTCATCTCTAACTCTTTATGCGTTATTATTATTTTTTTATTTATGGTGGTAATATCCCTAGCTCTATTAGGTTTTCTAATTCACCCACATAATGAGCCTTAGTCGGTGACTCTGAAACCAGACGGTTTTAGGGCACCGAGTGAGAAAACACCCCCAAAACTTAGAATTCGAGCAAATAAGGCCACAAAACTAATAATTTTTATTTATATGAACCACTTTTAGGCGTGGATACATATGCTTCATGAGGCACAAATACCCAGCTTAATCAGAAGATTTTTTATATAATAAATATTTTTTATACATATATAAGGCATAAGAATCTTTGTTTTAGAACCCTAAGCGTGTAAGTGTATAAAGTATGCATATTTCATTAAGGTAAAACTTAAGACTAAATTACTTTTTTAATCTTTCTTCCTAACCTCAAAATCAAACAAATAATTTTATTTTGACCAAGTATAAGAACTCCTAGTTGTGAACCTCTTATTCTTTAAAATTAACTTAATTGTTTACAAAAGTAAGTCAAAGTATTATTTTTTCTTTTCAAAAATTTTTTAAAGAAAGGATTTTTTTTTTTTAGATTAGTAAAGTTAGCATGTTAGTAAACCCTCCTCCACACCTAACTCATACATTGTCCTCAATATATGAATGAAATGCAATAACACATGAAAAAGGAGAAAGGGATGGAAAATTGTCACCTCAAAGTGGTGGCTCCGGTGGTGGTCTCATTGGGTTAAGCGTTTCTGCCCAATCTAGATATTGTGAATTTTCAGGGAACCTACCTTTCATCACCTCTTTCCTTTTAATATTTTTATAATCCCCAATATGAAAAGGATCATGCAAGATCCTAGCATGAAAATTTTCCTGGTCATGACCAGTTTTAGGATATCATCACGGAGTCATATTGATCTAAACCTTAGTCTAACAATAGAATATGATTTTGTGGAATGGATGATTTGGCTTAACAATAAAAGGAATAGAAACCGATACTAACTCAGGAGTAAAACTCAAATCAAGTTTAGGATCGAGAGTCAGAGTTGGTTCATGGGTTTGATCCAAATCATAGAATTCAAGTTCACATTCATTTCCCAATAATGGAATGTGACTATCCAATATAGTTGGTTCATATTCAAGCTCTATAGGGATAGGAATCAGTGTTGGCTTCAGAATTGGGTCCAAATCAGGTAAGGATACCAGAGTCAGCAAAAGATTCAAAATGTGGAATGAATCACAATAATGAAAATCGGTGTCACATTCATCTTCAAGTTCAATCTTACTGAAATAAAAACTTACCAATTTATCAATGGGTTGATATTAGTCAAGTTCAAAATTATGTGGTGAAATTGAATCTTGGTTAAAATCTCCAAGATACTATGATTCTTCGTTAATATGGCTAGGAGAATCAGGAAAGGTTGAAAATGTGTTAGGTAGAGTTTTCTCATTCCTATCATTTTTTGTTTGATCAAATTACTCACTTTTGCTTCTAGCCTATTGAGAGATTGGAGACAATCTGTTTGGGATTGAATAATATCATTTTGGGACTGAATCATGAATTACATACTCTTTTCTATGTCAACATGTTCTTCTTGTTGTGGTTGGACTTGAAAATTAGAGTAATGATCTTGGATTTGGGAATTGTTTAGGAGATTGAGTCCGCTATGACTTGTACTTGTCGTGTGGACTCAAGGAAGGCTTCAAAAGTCTTTTCTAAATAAGATTTTTCTTCTATAGGTTTGTCTTGGTATAGAGTATATGAAGTTGTCTGTTGGTAAGGTTGTTGATAGTACGACTCAGAGAAGTTGTATCCCCACTGACTTGGTGAAGACTGGAGATGATTGTCCCATTCTTGTTCATAATATTGGGATTGAAGCATATATTGATTTGGATAAGACCAATCTGGCATGCTTAGTTGGTTAGAGTTATGTAATGTCAGTTGGTAATATCCGAATTGAAAGAGGTTGGGGTGAATATGGATTTGCGTTATAATCAGAATAATTGTAATTATAATCCATTTTCACAAGAACAAATAAAAACAAACAAATAAATAAACAAGAAAATAAAGAAAAATCTAGCTTATGTTAGGGTAGAGCTTAAATCTAGACGACTCCTAACTGTTGATTATCTACAGGAGTATATTGCAGAACCTGAGCACAAGTTAATTGGCCAGGTAGGGGCAAGATTAGTGGGAGGTATCCGTGCCTAAGCAACAGGCTTAATTATGTTAAACCACCAACCTTCAGAGTTTAGCCCCTCAATCCCCAACCTTAGAGACCGATTTGACAAGAGTCAACTTCTAAGAAACATGTACAGAGCGAGTTAAACAGATAAACTAATAACTGCATAGAGTTAAACCTTTAAAAATCAAGCAATCTGTAAGAAACTACAGTTAGTAGTTCACCACAGTTGTGGGCTCTGATGCTCTGCCTTCTTGGACAGAGGCACAGAGTAGCAATATGTCCTGTAGCTCCTAATTTTCTATAATTAGCCCCTATACACCAAAACAAAGAAGAAAAAGGGATTAATTCATTAAAGTAAATCAAAAAGAAAAGAAAACTTACTGTCCCTCCCTGCAACGATGTCAAAATATTGATTGAGCTAAACCTGCACAAGAAAAATAAAGACTTTCATAACAGTGCTAGGTCCTCAATTCTACTATGTAGTCTTGGGCTAACGGGTCGTGATCCACAAGGAGGGACAGCGATGGAAGCGTTGTGTAAGTTTCTCTCTTTTAATTTATCAAAACTAGTTAATATTTATCTTCTCAATTTTATAAAAAGAAAATAAAATTATTATGTTAAGTTAAGAAGGAGATGGTAGAAGAAGAGATCGTGGTGTTATTGTTTTATTTATAAAAAAAGAAAAGACTAAAAAAATGAGAATTATAACTCTAAACTAATGAACTAAAAAAGAAAACAAAAAGAGTACTTACCTCTACTATTGAATCTTAAGAAAGACTTACCTCAGCATGAAGTAAAGTAAAGCAAATAGAAAGAGTAACTTGAACACGGTACATGGCCAGATTGAATACGATAAAGAAAAGTGGGAAAACTCCATTGATGTCACCTTCAATATAAGTCTCTTGAAAAAGAATTACAATAGTGTGACTCTACAATAATTCTTCCTATCTTTTCTCTAGTAACTCTCTCTAACTTATAAGAAAATAAAAAATAAAAATTACATTGAAAAAGAAAAGAAAAACATAAAATAAAGCTCTCCTCTCTAAAGTGGTGTCCTTTCCACCTTCGAAGTATGAGGATATTTATAAGAGAAAATCAGAGGGATAGAACCATATGAAGATAGGAAGAGCTAGATATTTTTAAATTTAAATTTTTCTCTTATCTCCAAACTTGATTAATTTATCCAGCAATTCAATTCTGATCTACAGCTTTTTGGCGTGTTGATTACTGAATATCACTTATCAAATGATAACCTGGAAAGACTCATCAATAGAAGAACTGTACCCCTTTAAGTCTTCATTCTGTAGCATCTTGAATCATCAGATTTGAGTTTTGGTAACGAAAGTTATGATTATAATTCTAAACTGTATCCAATCCGAATCTAAATTGCTTCATCTCATCCGTTGATCTTCTCTCTGTTTATCCTCTTGAATTTTCAATTTGTCTTCTAGAATTGATAAGATATTCATTTGTCTTTAGCGAAACAGATAGGCTCTTCAAGCAATCTATTTTTATCTTGAAATGAGATGATATTATCTTATCTTTATATCTAGTTTTCAGATAAGATAGCTTTTCGAACCTTTGGATTTGAATCGATCCCATTTGATTTGAAATTTTGATTAAATTGGATAAATCTGTCAATCTCTATTTTCTTCCTTAATTACCCTACACACCAGTGGACATGAAAATACATTAATAGCAGAGTTTTATTTAAATATAAATATAGAAATGTGACACATATGACATGAAAACATGTAATACACGTGTATGATCGATCAAGAAGAGAGAAACTCCAGTTCCTCGCAAAGTGTACGATCTCATCAACACCTGAACAATAGAATAAAGCATCCAATCTGGACGTGCAAATTCAGGGTCTTCTGAAAGCGACCCAATGAGTATGTAAGAAAAAGAGGAAGGTGCTCGTGCATATAACCAGTGTGCACACAATCATAACATGATAAACTTTAATCAAAAGATAGCTTAATAACATGATAATCTGTAAATCAAAGATAATTGAATAATAACATAGACAAGTCTGTAGGTAAAAGAATTTCACTGATAAAATAAATAACTGATACTCAAGTGTGTAACCTAGTATATATCACTAGTCTAGTTGGTTAATATTAACCTAACTAATGTAGTACTTAGTTTTGTCCCATACCACAACCGTTTTTTCACATATCAAATAAGATTATCGTTATTGTAATTGCCAACCAATGTTGTATTTTGAAAAGGTACCGTGCATGCCCGGTACCATGATCTAAAACTCCTGGTGCTGAATCAGGACAAGCCGCAAGGCTCTAATAAGTGAAGATCACAGTCCCACACGAAAAGACAACTAGTGTGGCACCATAATTTAGGCATAGCCTGACAACTGACAACTGAATAGGTAGCCAGTACTACCTTGGTTTCCCATGGTGGAACCCACAAATCGGTATACCATAATAAGTCCCCTCAAAATACATGACATGCATTATCAGACAATTACCCATTTTTCCTAGGTTATGATGTCTTTTATTAACAAGCAAACAATATGAATCAATGTGTAATAGGAACGATATCTCCAAAAATTGTTGATGATAGTACTAGCTGATATTTGACAACTGACAACTAATCTAACAACTGATAACTGATAACTAATAACTGACATCTGAAATAGAATCCTGGAGATATACAGTCACTAAAAACAATGGTGTAACTAAAACTGATAACTGGTACAGATCTCTTACAACTACTATAAACTCTGAATATATCATATGATCACCAACAAATAGTTTCACTAATAATTTATAAACTGATAACTGCTATCTGATTACTCTGAAGTACAAGATCACCGATATCAACTAGATCTCTCTTACAGTACTATCTCTATAACTGAATAATTGTAATAATTAGGAACCAATCATGAAGCACATCATATATACTTGAGACCAACTAGGTCAACAGATATCAAAATCACAAATGAAGAATGGACATCCTCAAAATCAGACTTATCCATCCATGATCAAGATCATAACTAAAGAGTGAACGTCCTCGATCCACATATAATCTAGATCATCTCTAAATCTAATAGTCAATATCAGTAAGGTCATCTATACTCAGTCAAACTCCTCAACAGTGAATCCAGAAATAATAACTCCTAACTGCCCAAAAGTCGTCTCATCGTATACATCACATGTTGCCCAAAGGCCATTTGCTCTAGTTTTGATGATAACCGAAGATATGTAGTTATGTTTTTAATAATTTTGTGTAGCAAAGTTTCAAGTTAACTCTTTGTTGCATTTCATCTTCCTTACAAGTCTCTCACATTTGGAAGCCAAGAATAGGTCGATCCCAGAGCCTAAGCACATAGACGAGCTCAAGAATCAAGATTGCAAGAGAAGACTATATCAAGATTTGTATTTTTTTTCTTTTTGCATTTTAGATAGGATTTATAGTCATTTGTTAAAACCAAGATGATATTGGTTGATAGCTCTTTTGGTATTGTCACACATGTCTTTCATATTCCTAATGTATTTTTAAAAAGAGTTTAAAACTATTCTCTTTGTCATTTTCAAAATCGAGTTTCAGAAAAACGAGTTTTGGAAAAACAGTTTTCGATTTAGAAAAATATTTTTACAAAATATATTTCTAACTTTATTTTGCATTGATCTAGGATCACACGTTGGTTCTATCAAGTCCCTAAACCTTTATTTTATGCTTAAAAAACAAAGTTTATTTTCATCGAAAAGAGGTTGACTTCAAAAAGATTTAGAAATCAGGTTTTTGGCCCAAGTCGGTCGACCGATAGAGCAATTTTCAAGGTAGGTCAACTGACCGGTCAACCATAGATAGAGCAAAATTGCTCTGTCGATCGACCGCCGCGGTCAACCGACATGCACAAAATTTTCCCAAGTTCTTTGTGTGCACTTCGGTCGACCGTTCGGTCGACCGACTGCAAGAGCCTTGCTCTCGGTTAGGCCCGGTCGACCGTTAGAGAGCTTAGCTCTCTGGTTGGGATAAACGGTTGACCGACCAGTCAACCTCTATCCCAACGATCAGAAATCCGATAGCTGGCCGGTCGACCGATAAAAGAATTTCCTTCTAATTTTTTCCCAACGGCTAGTTTTCTGTTTGTTTTTTTCTAGATCTTTTCCCAACGACTCTTTTGGGTTTTTACCTTATGTTTTTATCCCCTATAAATAGTAGGATTGTAGAAAAACCCAACAACATGTTTTTATAAGTTTACAACAAGATTTAATCAGGTTTTATTTTTTCTTAAAAGATTTTCTTTTGAGCCAACATTTCACATTCTTGATTTTTAACTTGAGCCTTCCCTCTACATCTTTACTAGCTATTTTCACGACACAATCTCAAAGAGCTTCACCTCCTCATCTTGGTTATAGGATTGTGCTTGTGAGTCTTTTGTGATCAAGAGAAGATCACTGATTTTCTTCTATTATTAAGTTGTAGAGGTTGCGACCTCAAGTGAGCTAGTGTGCTCCGTTGCTATGAAATACACCTAGAGAGGGGTGAATAGGTGTTTTGCTAATCAAATGATATTTTAAAACTACTTATAATGAATTATGCAAACGGCCACTCAAAATAAGAATTGAAATCGAATTCTCCGTGAAGGCTCTAGAACTTCTCCTCTTTGATTCCTCTAGATAATGAGTTGAGGCGCTCAATTGTCTCCTTATTGAAATGAGTATAGACCGACAATGAAAGTGATAGAATAAAAAGCAATTATAGAGTGTAAAATGAACAATTACACAAAAGTATGAATAATGAAAAGCAATAGAGAGCAAGACACAAGCAATCGCAAATATAAAGGAATTACTCCTAGGTTCGAGCCACCGCTCTACGTCCCTGCCTTCACCACTATGAAGGATTTCACTATCCTCTAAAAGATCTTCCACAAAGGGATCTTACACAAATGAATTACAACTTGGTCTACACAAGACCGGAGTACACAACTCCACCAACTCAACTCTCTACACAAGAGATAGCATAAAGCCAATTGAGGTTACAAAGCTCTTTTTGATCCAACAAGATCACAAACATTCTCTCTTACAACTTCATATAGAGTAGAGTATGAAGTGTAGCTCAAGAAGTTAAGTGAGAGAAGAAATTTAGTTAAAAAGAATAGAAGAACTTTAAAATCAACTGAAAATAGCTTTGGAAATAAAGAACTCGAAGATTGGAAACTAGAAAAACTTCTCTTTTGAAACAAACTTTAAACTTGTAAACTTGTAAACTTGTGTTATCTTGTTATCTTGAAACCAAAACTAATGAAACATATATATAGGCAATGAATAAATATCATTTGTTAATCATACCAGGTCATTTGGGGTGTGTTTAGATACTTGAAAACCAAAATACCCGTTGGAATCCACTAAAAACAAAACAAATTAAAAATTAATTATTATAGACAACTGACAGGTTATCGGTCGACCGGCCGGTCGACCAATAGCTTATCCAGAAAAGAGTCGTTGGCTCCTATCAATTGGTCCGGTCGACCGCCCTTTAGTTCAAAGGGAAAAATCAATAGGTCGGTCAACCGACCCTAACCGAGAGTTAGGGTCTCTCAGCCGGTTGACTGATTGGTCGATCGCAAGGGTTAGTGATCCACCAGTCGGTCGATCGACAACGTGCACAAACGTGCACTCCCTTGGCCAAAGGCCCGGTCTACCGTCCGTTCGACCTACTTGGCCTGAAACAGTTTTTATGAAAAATTTTGAGTTTTAAATATTTTTCTAAATATTTTTTATTGGTTTATGAGTAATGTAGCAATGTATAGGTGCTGAAATACATGTTCTAAACTTATTGTAAAATTTTAAAAAAATTATGAGACATGTATCAAAATCAAATATGCAAAATACTAATACTATCAAAACTTGTATTTTTTGAAATCGTGTATTTTATATGTATAACTTCTTGAACATCACTGCTATATTCTACACTTTAACAAACTAATATGACTACAAGATCTTCAACCGGGCTTCTCCATTAGCAATGTTGAGTGCTTTGAGATTTAATCTTGTATATTAATCTTCTTTAGTCTTCAACACCTTCCTTTAAAGAAACCTCCTCGAATCCTTAGAACCCTAAAATGTACTTAAACACTTAAACTTAATTGGTACTAAATAATCAAATATATTTTGTTATCATCAAAATCAGACAACTGGGTGATTGTAACCTTGGGCTAACAATCTCCCCCTTTTTGATGATGACAAAACATATAAGTTATTTAAAATAAAAGATAAGAAAGAGATTGAAAAAACTCCCTCTCAAATTATGTTATCTATCAAGTCACACATATATGCATGTATAAAGATGATACCAATTTAAAACAATATGCATATATAGCCTACTATCCTTCCAATCCTCCTTCCTTTAAAACTATATGCAATGAATAAAAAAAATGAATCATTGTCTATAAGCATGAAAATGGATATACATGAAGTTCATAAAATGCCAAAACAAGAAACTTAATAACTTAATAACTCAAATATCTCTCCCCCTTTTTGTCATGCGTCAAAAAGAGAAAAGACATCAACATAAAAGAGATATTTTGAAAAAAATACATGTATAAAAGATTTAAAAATACATGAAACAATTTAAAAACTTATAAATCCATAATACAAATATTTAACTCACCGTAAATGAATGAAAATCTCATATAATCTAGTGGTTTAGTAAAAATGTCCGCAAGTTAAAAATCGGTGAAAATATAATCAATTTCAATATCGCCTTTCTCGTGGTGAACTCTAATAAAGTGATATCGAATATCTTTGTGATTGGTCTTACTATGTTGATTTGCTTTTTTGGTCATATGAATGGTGCTAGTATTATCACAAAATATTTTAATATAGTCATAATGCAAATCATAGTTAAGGAGAGTATGTTTCATCCAAAGGACTTATGCATAACAAGCCCGGCCGTAACATACTCCGCCTCGGCGGTTGAGAGGGCTACAGAATTTTGCTTCTTGAAAGACCACAAAACAAGGCAATTTTCTAGGAATTGATAAGTACCACTAGTGATCTTCCTATCCACTCTACAACCGGCATAGTCGACATCTAAATAACTCGTCATGAGAAATTGTCCAATTTTCGGATACCACAAGTGTCTAATAATGTGTTTTACCGCAATTAAGTGAGACTCTATAGGATAAGATTAAAATCTAGCACATAGACACACATTTAACATAATATTCGGCCTACTAGCCGTCAAATAAAGTAAACTACCAATTATGCTTCTACATTTATACCTTGTTCATCCCTATCAAGTTTTGCAGTAGTGGTCATGGGAGTCTTGCTTAGCTTTGCATCTTCAAGTCTAAATCTCTTGACGAGTTTATTTGTATACTTGGCTTGAATGATGAAAATTCCATCACTTTTTTGCATGATTTTGAGTCCAAGGAAGTATTTTAGCTCTTACATCATAGACATCTTAAACTCGTTCTTCATGCATGATTCAAATTCTTTGCAAAGCTTTTCATTAGTAAATCCAAAAATAATATTATCGACATAAATTTGAACAATTAGGATATCACTATCTATATGCTTTGTAAACAAAGTGGTGTTAATTTTACCCTTAATAAAATCATTTAAAAAGTTAAGCCTTTCATACCAAGCTCTAGGAGCTTATTTTAAATCATATAAAGCTTTATCAAGTTTGTAGACAAAACCGGATGTGTAGGATCAACAAATCCGGGAGGTTGTTCATCATACACTTCCTCCTATAAAACCATTTAAAAATGCACTTTTTACATCTATTTGAAAAAGTTTAAAATCTTCAAAAGAAGTAAAGACAAGTGTCATCTGTATGGCTTCAAACCGTGTTACGGGTGCAAAGGTATCCTCAAAATTGATACCTTCAATTTGAGTGTAACCTTGGGCCACTAACATAGCTTTATTTCTAGTAACATTACCCGACTCATCCAACTTATTTCTTAAGATCCATTTAGTACCAATAGTTTGTCTATTATGGGGTCTAGGAATAAGATGCCAAACTTAATTGCGCTCAAATTGATTAAGCTCTTCTTGCATTGCAAGCAACCAATATGAATCGGCTTTGGCTTCGAGGATGTTTTTGGGCTCAATGTGTGAAATAAAAGTAAAATTCCAACATAAATTATGGAGTTTAGATCGAGTAGTTACTCTCTTTGATACATCATCTATAATGAGGTCATTGGGATGATTTGGCAAATCTCCAATCCTTTGAAAGTGATTGTGTTTACTCCACTTCAACCTCTTGAACTTTATCTTGTTCATCAATCTTTGACTTTTCTTCTTCTATAGGTGAGTGTTTCAAGGTTATCTTCTCCATGTCTTCACTTAAGAAATCAATCTCTACAACATTTTTAACAAAAGTATTAGATTCCTTAAACTTGACATGCATATATTCTTCAATAGTCAAAGTAGATCTATTGAAGACTGTATAGGCCTTACTAGTATTTGAATACCTAACAAATATGACTTCATAAGATTGGATATCAAATTTTCTTAAATTATCTGTAGTGTTCAAAACAAAGCATTTACAACTAAAAACATTAAAATAAGAAATATTAGGTTTTCTCAAATAGTAAATTTCAAATAAAGTTTTAGAAGTATTTTTACAAAATAAATTCTATTTGAGATGTAACATGATGTGTTTACGGCTCGGCCTATAAGTATTGAGGGAGTCTGTATTCATTTATCATTGTCCTAGCCATTACTTGAAGAGTACGATTCTTCCTTTTAACGGCTCTATTTTGTTGTGGAGTTCTAAGACATGATAGTTCATATTTGATTCCATGTTCTTCACAATAAGTGATAAAGGAATGGTTAATAAATTTAGCATCTCTATCACTTCTTATGCGTAAAATTAGAAATTTTTTTTCTTTTTTAACTCTTTTTCTAAATACTTGAAAATGTGAAAAGGCTTAATTTTTGTGTTCTAAAAAGAAAACCCATATAAAACGAGAAAAATCGTCAACCAAATTAAAAACAAAATGATTTCAACTTAGACTTTTGGTTTTTGTTGGACCAAACAAATCCATGTCGATTAACTTCAAAAGTCTTGATGTCATAATATCCTTGATAATTTTGAAAGAGGACTTGATTTGTTTTTCAAGTTGGCATGCATCGCAAATGCGGTCATTTTCAAATTTCAAATTTCAAACAAGGAATACATTTCCACTTCCTTATTATTAATTCTAGATAGATGGTCAAACAAAACATGACCTAGTCTCCTATGCCATAACCAAGAATCTTCATTAAAAGCATTTAAACATGTAGCATTGCATTGTGAATTTGACATTTCAATTATTTACACATTATTTTCACGAAAACCAAAAAGCACACATGCACTGATTTGTCTATCTAAAACATTGTAAGCTAAATCATCAAAAACCACTTTAAAATCTCTATCACAAAGTTGACTATTACTCAAGAGTTTATGCTTGAAACTATCAACTAAAATAATATTTTCAAGTAAAGGAGATGAGCCAATTTTAATGTTACCTATACTGATAATTTTCTTTTTGGAAACATCTTCGAAGGTGACGGTGCCACCTTCATGGTACCTTGATAGGCTATAAAATTGTTGATATCCTAAGTCATATGTCTTGAGCAATCACTATCAAGATACCACCGCTTCCTACATCTTGGAGCCTTGGTGTATACCTATATCAAGTAACGAATCGGTTGATTTTGGTACCAAAATTTTCTTGAGTCCTATAAAGTTAGCTTTTTGAACCCAAATGTGATCATTAGATGCATTTATTCTTTCAAAGTAAAATTTAGCTAAGTGATCTTTTCGGCCACAATAAGTGCATGATAAACTCTACCATATATAAAGGCATGATGGGAGTGTGGGGTGTGAACATATTTGGTAGTGTAGTATGTCTAGCATGATGTGTATGTAAATATTGTGATTTAGGAGTGTGGTTATGTGTAGTCTGATGAGCATGTGTAGTATGAACATGTTTCTTCGGAGTATGTTTCTTAGGAAACATTGTCTCCGGTCTAGTTTTATCAAACTCACATTTCTTTAACACTTCTCCTAAAGAGTTAATTTTATCTTTTAAGATAAAAACCTTATTTTTATCAATTAATGAAAATTTTTCTTTACATGAATTTTATATGCATCAAAATCTTTTTGTATAGATATGAGTGAGGAAGATAAATAATCCTTTTCTTTTGAATGTATAACAATTTTATTTTGAAGAATTTCATTTTTCTTTTTCAATTTTAAATACTTCTTTTTAAGAAAATCATAGTCGTTAGATAACTCTTCAAAAGCCTCACCCAATTCATCCATTGTTAATTCACTATCATCAAGTGAGGGCTCGAATGTTACCTTAGGTGTGTTATCATTTGCTAGGAAATACATCTGTGCTGTATCCACTTCTTCATTAGTTTCACTCTCTGAGTGCCAAATAGCTTTGAGAGTCTTCTTTTTGTAGGGCATCTTGGAGGTTGAAGGTTTACTTTTGGTCTCCGGACAATCTGCAACCATGTGGCTCAGCTTCCGGCAATTGAAGCATATGACCTTCTTATCTTCTTTCCCTTGCTATCTTCTTCTATTGTTAAATTTGGCCTTGTTGTACATCCTCCTTACATTTTTCACGAGGAAGAATTCTTCATCATCCTCTTCTTCATCATCATCATCGGAGATGGTGAGAGTGGATTTGAAATCGATCATCTTTTTCTTTTGTGGTGCCATCTCTTCCCTTGCCTTCCTCTCCTTTTCATGGGTTTTAAGCTTTCCTATAAGACTGATGAGCTCCATCTCTTCTTTGTCGTTTAGTTCCTTCAATGTAGTAGCCTTGACTTCCTATGAGGGGGAAGTGTACGAATGACCTTCTTTACTTTTTGATCATTGTCAATGGCATCACCTAAAGAAGCAAGACTATTAGTTATTTTAGTAAATCATGTTACCATGTCATCAATGGTGTCATTTTCATGCATGATGAAAATTTAATATTGAGAACGCAAGAGATTAATTTTTGCTCTCTTGACTTGTGACATTCCCTCGTATGTAACTGCTAGGTCTGTCCAAATCTCGTAGGTGGATTTATAATGGACGACCCTAGCAATATCGTCATCGTTCAAAGCTTGAAGCAAGGCATAGTGTGCCTTAGCATTTGCATTAAACTCTTTAGTGATAATGTCAGACCATGTGTTCTCATCACCAATGGGTACATTAAAGGTTTGGTCAACGCTTTTGCAACCCAGCTTCCTAAGAATTGCAAAAATACGGTCATCTTAATCTTCCATATAGGAAAGTTAAGGCCATCAAACATGGGAGGGGTTTTAGTACCTTCGGCCATTTTTACTAAAGTGGATGAAAATGAAATTGTGAAAGAAGTGATTAGCAATTAGGATCTCTCTAAGGATATTAAGCCAAAATCTAGAGACCAAGGCTCTGATACTAATTGAAATACACCTAGAGGGGGTGAATAGGTGTTTGCTAACCAAATACTATTTTAAAACTACTTATGATAAATTATGCAAATGGTCACTCAAAATAAGAATTGAGGCCGAATTTCCCGTGAAGGGATCTAAAACTTCTCCTCTTTAATTCCTCTAGATAATGAATTGAGGTGCTCAATTGCCTCCTTGTTAAGATGAGTATAGACTGATAATGAAAATAATGGAATGAAAAGCTATTATAGAATGCAAGATGAACAGTTACATAAGTATGAATAATGAAAAGTAATAGAGAGCAAGGCACAAGCAATCACAAATATAAAGAAATTGTTTCGAGATTCGAGCCACCGCTCTACGTCCCCGCCTTCACTACTATGAAGGATTTCACTATCCTCTAAGGGATCTTCCACAAAAGGACCTTACACAAAGTAATTACAACTTGGTCTACACACGACTAAAGTACACAACTCCACCAACTCAACCCTCTACACAAGAGATAGCACAAAACCAATTGAGATTATAAAACTCTTGGTTATCCAACAATCACAAGCACTCTCTCCTCCAACTTCCTATAGAGTAGAATATGAAGTGTAGCTCAAGAAGTTAAGTGAGGAAAGAAATTCAGTTAGAAAGAATAGAAGAGCTTTAAAATCAACTGAAAATAGCTTTGAAAAGAAAGAACTTGAAGATTAGAAGGTAGAAAAACTTTTCTATTTTGAAGCATACTTGAAAACTTGTAAACTTGTGTTATCTTGTTATCTTGAAACCAAAACTAATGATCATATATATAAGCAATGAATAAATATCATTTGTTAATCATACCAGGTCATTTGGGATGTGTTTAGACACTTGGAAACAAAACACGCCTGTTGGAATCCATTAAAAGTAAAACAGATTCAAAAACTAGCCGTTATAGACAACTGACAGGCAGTCGATTGATTGCACACATTTATTGCATTATTCTTTATTATATATCTACATTTATCATGTAATAAATATGCTAAATTTCTTGTCTTAAATGTCTATTTTGTAGAAGATAATCATGGGGAGAAAGAGGAAAAATTAAATAAATATCAGTTAAATTCAGATTTAACTAGATCAATTTGGTTAGAAGAGAATGATCCCAAATCCAGTTGGTTAAATTCAGTTTTTGATGAATCAAGTAGTTAAAGCTAAAGATCAACCGAGGATAACATCAAATACAGAGTCCAAATCCAATGGGATAAACTGATAGAGAGAAGATCAACGGATGAGATGAAGCAATTTTGACTCAGATTCTAGCTGGATATATTTTAGTATTTGAAACATAACTTTTGCTATTAAAAATTAAATTTAATAATTCAAGATGATCTAGAAAGAGGACTTGAAGGGCTACAACTCTTAAGTTGATTATTATTTCTAATTCTCTCTGATAAGTTTTATTTAGCAATCAATACGCTAATAAGTTGCAGACCAGAACTGAATATCCACATCAAATCAAGTTTGGAGATAAGGGGAGGATTCAAATTTAGAAATAGCCAGCTTCCCTTATCTTCATACTCCTCTATCCTTTTCTTTTCTCCTATAAATACCTGCAATCTTAAAGGCAAAAAAGGAACGACCAAGCAGAGATAGATTTTAGGTCAGTTTTTCATTCTTTTTAGTGTAAGTTTTTATTTTCTTTTTATGTAATTTTTATTTCTTCGTAAGTATAGGTTAGACTGAGATTCATGTAAGTAAGAGAGAGGCTTATGTTGAGAGTGACACCGGTGTGTCCTCCTCCTTTCTTCCATCGTTTCTGCAAGCAATAAAAGGTAACTTTTTTATGTTCGTCATTACTTTATTTTCTTCTTCTTCTTTTTACTTTTCCTCTTTTGGTTATGATGAGCATCCAAGTGAATCTAGAAGTATCAGTATAGCCATGTTTGAGTGAGTGTCACCAATATTTGATGATGATATTCTCCTCCTCAAGATCCCGTATTATTTCATTCTTGTTCATCTTGATGATGTACTGCGAATGGGGACGACTGAGCTCGATCTTATGGGTTATGCGTTGATCGCCTCCAAAGAAAAATAAAACATGCAAGGGTTCCAGGTAAGTCATCAAATAAAGGACGTAAGTTTTTTTTTAGGTTTTCTTTTCTTTTAATTTTAGTGTAAATTACCAACACCACAATCTTTCAAATTTCATTCACTCTTTTTCATTTCTTTGTACATATCCACTTCCATTTCTTCACCTTCTCTATCTACCACTTTCTTTCTAACTTAACTTTAACTCTATTTTTCTCTTTTCTTTTTAAGAACTAAAAGAAGAATTTTAACCATTCTTCATAACATAAAAGAGAACTTACTAAAAAGCTTCCATCGCTAGTCCCTCCTTGTGGATCACGACCTACATAGCCACTTGCTATAGCGGTAGTATTGAGCACTTGCACTCTTTATTCTTAAAGTTCTGAAATTCTGTATTTTTACGTGTAGGTTCCAACTCAGTCAAAATTTTGGCGTCGTTGCTGGGGAGGGACGGTAAGTAATTCTCTTTTTAGTTTATATTTTTTTGGTTAAATTTCTTCTTTGTTCTTGGTGTACAGATTTAACAATAAGAAATTTTTGCTGTAGTGGACATATAAGTGGCCCTAAACTCTGGTCAAGAAAGCAGAGCCCAGAGGCCCTCAGATATGCTACATTCCTGTGGCAATCTGAGTGAACTATTAACCTGTATTTTCTACAGGTTGGCTGAATTGTATAGTTAATATCTGTAGCATTTATTTTCTTGTTTGACTCACTGTATATACATTTTTAATACAACAGTAAAAAGTTGATTGTAAATGCTAAAAATGATTTAGACTTTGCATTTAGGCACGTGTCTATTTCATTACATTTTCTATTACTGTTGAAGAGTGCTAGAGCCAAGGTATGTGTGCATAACATTTAGTATAAGGTCCATTCTTGTATGAAATATTGCTTGAGTGTTACTTTTTCCTATATAATTGTACACAGCACTGAATTGATTTAAGGGCTTGTCCTATAAACAAGATAATGTGGGAAAGTCATTACCCTCCCTTAGCTCACAAATAATCTCCTCACTCACTAACCCATGCCTAATTAAAACTGAGTAGACATTGGCCTTAGGGACATCTCGGACTCAAATAGGAGATTGACCTAACGAGGCAGTTGATTTGAATCTGACTCTTGCCAAATCGGTGACTAAGGTTGGGGATTGAGGGGCGAAACCCCGAAGGCTTGTGATTTGGCTTAATTATGCCCGTCGCTTCTGCACGGATACCTCTCACCAATCTTGCCTCTATCTGGCCAATTAACTTGTGATCAGATTCGGCAATATATCCCCCGTGGACAGTCTAACTAGTTAGGAGTCGTCTAGCTCTAAGGTTTACCCTAACTTAGGTTAGATTTTTTTTCTTTTTATTTGTTTGCTTATTTGTTTGTTTCTATTTGTTTGTGTTTGACATTTCTTATGTGATATGACTTATAACAATAATTTTTCCAATTTAAATGGTAATCTATATTATACCCCGACCTCTTTTTCGGATATTACCAACTTGGCATATCATAACTTTAACCAATCTAGTATGTCGGATTGGTCTTATCTTAATCAATATGACCCATGCCCTCAATCTTATGACCATAATTTTCAAAATAATTTCAACTCTTCACAGAATCAATATAAATTCACCTCCCCCTAGTCCAATTTTCAACCAACTTGTCCTCCTTATCCACTTTGTCCACAGTATTTTCAAGATTCATACTCAGTTCCACTAGTTCAAAATAGAAAACCATTAATCTTGGAAATGAGTATGCGTGAGTCCAAGCAACAATCACAAAATCTGACGGAATTACAATTTCAGCACAAATTTCAAAATAAAACTTCATCTTTTTAAGTCCACTGGCAACAAAATGATGAACCAATCGACTATGAAAAGTGCTTGAAGCCATGACTCCGACTCAAATCGCTCATAATCATGACATAGATCTAATGGTCCAAACTCTCCATTCTCACTGTTTGACCATTCTGATGTCGCTAACCATGTTGTTAGAGCCGAAGAATCATGTTGTTTTGGAAAATAAGAATTCATTTCAGCACACCCATTTAAACTTGCCCAAACTCTAAATTTGAAAATGACATTGACAGTTTGGCAAGTTATCCCTTCCCTGAAATTGAACTTGAGAATGAATATGATCCTAAACCTCAACTTGGTGATTCAATTCTACTTCCTGATTCAATAATGACTCTGGTGTCTTTATCTGATTTCAATTTTTTTCTTGAGTCAACATTGGATCCTGTGTCAATTCATCATTAAATTGAATCACCAATCTTTTATGATCATCACATTAAACTTGACCAATTTCATACTTTTGAAAGTCCTATTAACAAATTGATAAGTTCTCATTTTTATGAAATTGAACTCAATCAGAAATGTGACCTAGATTCTCAAATTTGTGATCCAGTTCAAATTCCTAAATCAATATTGACTCATGTTTTGTTACCCAACTTGAATAATATTTTAGAGTCAGTTTTGATTCCCACACTTGTCATTCTTCAGCTTGAATCACCAATATTAAGTCATATTCTATTATGGGGAAATGAATGTGGACTTGAGTTTCAACTTCTTGATTTGGATCCACTTCCTGAACCAATCTCAACTCCTGAATCTTTACTTGACTTAAGTCACTTTCCTGAGTCGGTATTAGTTCCCATACTTCCTAAGTCCAAGTCAATCATTCCATCTTTTCACACTCCATTTTGGGATAAGGGTGTTGATAAAATTGACTCCGAAATTAATTATGAAATTTAGAAATTACATGGGGTAAAATTTTTAATAAAAATCACTCATGTATACATAATTTTAGTGGGTTATATCAGAAAGGTTTCTAGTATGTTCCTCCGAATTTCACACAAATTCGATTGGGCCGCATTTCGTGGACCAATCAGACCATCACCGGAACCATCACCTTAAGGTAATATTTTCCTTCTCTTTCTTCTTTTTCATGCATCTATACATTAATTCATACATTAAGGACAATGCATGAGATAGCTGTGGGAGAGGGTTCTAACATAACTTAGGTTTTTCTTTTTAAAAAAACAAAAAAAATATTATTAATTTTTTTACTTTAAAAAAACTTTTTGAAAATAGAAACAATATTTTGACATATTTTTTGTAAGAAATTAAGTCAATTTTAAGGAATAGGATAATCATAATTAGGATTTCTTATATTTGGTCAATATAAGATTATTTGTCTGGTTTTTAGGGTTAGGAAGATAATCTGTCAAAGTAATTTAGTCTTGATCTTTGCCTTGATAAAATATGCGCACTTTATACACTTACGCACTTAGGATTCAAATCAAAGATTCTTATGCCTTATAAATATATATATAAAAAATAAACAAACCTAATTATTGATTAGTTAGGTGCTTTGGCCTAAGCAAGTCTTGGTATTTATGCAAAAGATGATTAGATAAGTTTGAAAAAAAACAAATATATATCTATAAAAATCTTCTGATTAAGCTGGGTATTTGTGCCTCATAAAGCATAAGTATTCATACCTAAAAGCGGTTCATATAATAAAATCCTTAGTTTTGTGGCCATGGTTGCTTGAGTTCTTAAGTCCTTGAGGTGTTTTCTCACCCGGTGCCCTAAGCCCATTTGGTTTAGGAGTCACAGATTAAAGGCTCATTACATGGGCAGATTAGAAAGTGATTGCACACATTTATTGCATTATTCTTTATTACATTCCACATTTATCATGTAATAAATCTACTAAATTTCTTGTCTTAAATATCTATTTTGCAGAAGATACTCATGAGAAGAAAGAGGATAAAAGCAAATAAATATCAGTTAAATTCAGATTTAACTAGATCTATTTGGTTAAAGGAGGATGATCCCAAATCCAGTTGGTTAAATTCAGTTTTTGGTGAATCAGGTTGTTAAAGCTAAAGATCAACTGAGGATAACATCAAATACAGAGTCTAAATCCAAAGGGATAAATGGATAGAGAGAAGATCAACGAATGAGATGAAGCAATTCTGACTCAGATTCTGGCCAGATACATTTTAGTATTTGAATCATAACTTTCGCTATAAGAACTCAAAACTGATGATTCAAGATGATCTAGAAAGCTAACTTCAGGATTGTAAGCTACAACTTTAAGTTGATCATTATTTCTAATTCTCTCATTTGATAAGTTATATTTAGCAATCAATACGCTAATAAGCTGCAGATCAGAACTGAATATCCACATCAAATCAAATTTAGAGATAAGGTAATGATTTAAATTCAGAAATAGCTAGCTTTCCTTATCTTCATACTCCTCTACCTTCTGCATTTCTCCTATAAATACCTGCAATCTCAAAGGCAAAAGGAGGAGTACCACGCAGATAGATTTTAGGCCAGTTTTTCATTCTTTTTAGTGTAAGTTTTTATTTTTTTTATGTAATTTTTATTTCTTCATATCATAGGTTAGACTGAGATTCATGTAAATAACAGAGAGAGAGGCTTATGTTGAGAGTGACATCAATGTACTCTGCTCCTGTCTTCCATCGTTTCTGCAAGCAATAAAAGGTAACTTTTTTTTTGTTCGTCTTTACTTTTATTTTCTTCTTCTTTCTACTTTTCCTCTTTTGGTTATAATGAGCATCTAAGTGAATCTAGAAGCATCAGTATAGCCATATTTGTGTGAGTGCCACAGATATTTCATGATGATATTCTTCTCCTCAAGATTTCGTATCATTTCATTCTTGTTCATCTTGATAATATAATGCGAATGGGAACTGAGCTTGATCTTATGGATTATGCGTTGATCGCCTTCGAAGCAAGGTAAAACATGCAAGGGTTCCAAGTAAGTCATCAACAAAAGGAGGTAAGTTTTTCTTTTAGGTTTTCTTTTCTTTTAATTTTAGTGTAAATTACCAACACCACAATCTTCCACATCTCTTTCACTTTTTTTCAGTATTTTTTGTACAGATCACTTCTATTTTTTCTACCTTCTCATTCTACCACTTTCTCCCTAACTCACTTTAACCTAATTTTTCTCTTTTTCTTTACAAGAACTAAAAAGAAGAATTTTAACCATCCTTTGTATCTTAAAAGAAAACTTATTAAAAAAGCTTCCATCGCTAGTCCCTCCTCGTAGATTTCGACCCGCATAGCTACTTGCTATTGCGGCAGAATTGAGTACTTGCACATCTCTACTTTAAAGTTCTGAAATTCTGTATTTGAATGCAGGTTTCAAGCTCAATCAAATTTTGGCGTCGTTGCCGGGGAAGGACGGTAAGTTATTCTCTTTTTAGATTTACATTTTTGGTTAATTTTCTTTTTTATTCTTGGTGTAAAGGTTTGACAACAAGGAATTTTTGCTGCAGTGGACATATAAGTGGCCCTGGACTCTGTTCAAGAAAGCAGCCTAGAAGCCCTCAGATTTGCTACATTTATGTGGCAATCTGAGTGAACTACTAACCTATATTTTCTGCGGGTTGGCTATATTGTAAAGTTTAATATCTGTAACTATCTATTTCCTTGTTTGTCTCACTGTACTTACTTTCTAACCTCAACAGTAAAATTATATTTGTTAAATGTTAAAAATGGTTTAGACTTTACATTTAGGCACGTGTCTAATTCGTTTACATTTTACATTACTGTTGAAGAGTGCTAGAGTAAAAGGTACGTATGCATGGCATATAGTTTAGGAAACATTCTTGAGTGATTATTTGCTTGTTGAATGTTACTTTTCTTTATCTTGCATACTTTGCACAATCAATCTTAAGGGCTTGTCCTATAGACAAGATAAGGTGGGAAAGTCATTACCCTCCCTTAGCCTACAAACAATCTCCTCACTCACTAACCCAAGCCTAACTAAAACTGAGTAGACGTTGGCCCTAGGGACATCTCGGACTCAATTAGGAGATTATCCTAAGAGGGAAGGTGTTAGAATTTGACTCCTACCAAATCAGTGTCTAAGGAAAGGGATTGAGGGGCGAAACCCCGAAGGCTGGTGGTTTGGCTTAATTAGGCCCATCATTTTTGCGCGGATACCTCCCACCAATCTTGCCCTGACCTTGCTGATTAGCTTGTGGTCAAAGTTTGCATTATACCTCTTGTGGACAGTTTAACCAGCTAGGAGTCGTCTAGGTCAAAGGTCTACCCTAACTTAGTTTAGAATTTTTTTTCTTTCTTTTTATTTGTTTGCTTATTTGTTTGTTTTTCTTTGTTTGTGTTTGACATTTCCTGTGTGATATGGCTTATAACAATAATTTTTTTTAATGGTAATCCATATTACACCCCGACCTCTTTTTTGGATATTACAAACCCGGCATATCATAACTTTAACCAACCTAGTGTTCTAGATTGGTCTTGTCCGAATCATTACATGCCCCAGTCCCAATACTATGAACAATACTGGAATAATCATCACTATCCTTTACCGAGTCAATGGGGATACAGCTCCCCCGAGTCATATTGTCAACTACCCTACCAACATCCAGCTCATATACTCCTTCTCCCAAACAATCATTAGAAGAATCAATTGGGAAAAGAGGATGGAAGCCTTAGATGAGCTTAAGCGACGAATTCAAATTTTAGAATCCCGTCAAAATTTTTAAGTCACAGATCCTTACTCTATTTTTCAAGGAGAGCATGCCAACTTAGAAAAGAATATGACAATCATGATTCAATGCCAAAATGATCCACTCGATATGATAGAAGCACGAATTAGTAGATTAGAGAACATGTGTAGGAATAAGGAAACTCTCCATATTCAATCTTTGACTATCCCAACACTTCTAACCATATTAATGAAAATAAAAAATCATGGTATCTTGAAGACTTTGATCAAGATTCAGTTTCACACAAAGTCTTGAACTTGACCAATATCAACCCATTGACGAATATTTTAATGAGATTGAACTTGATCGTGAATGTGAACCCAATCCCCAACTTTGTGATTCAGTTTTCATCTTCGAATCTATGTTGACTCCGGTATTCTTACCCAATTTGGACCAATTTTCTGAGCCAACATTTATTCCCGTACCCATAGATTTAGAAATTGAACTACCAATTTTGGATAGTCACATTCAATTGCTGGGAAAAGAATGTGAATATCAATTCTTAGACTTGGTCTCAACGCTTGAACTAAAACTAACTCTCGAACCCAAAGCTAATTTTTTCGAGTTAGTATTGGTTCCTGAACCTATCATTCTTGAGTCCAAGTCAACCATTCCTCCAAATCACATTCTTCTATTGGACATAGGTATAGACCATGATGACTCCGTGATGATTTTTCAAGACTGGTCATATAAAGGGAGTAAGTTTCACGATAGGATCTTTCATGATTCTATTCATATTGGGGACTGTAAATATGTAAATAGAAAAGAGGTCAATAAAGGTGAATTCTGTGAACCACCATATTATCTTGATTGGGTAGCAATGCTTGACCCAATTAGACCACCACCGGAACCACCACCTTAAGGTAATATTTTCCTTCCCTTTCTTTTTTTCATGCATCTATGCATTAATTCATACATTGAGGACAATGCATGAGATAGGTGTGGGGGAGGGTTCTAACATAACTTCAGTTTTCCTTTTTCTAAAAAAAATAAAAAAATTATTATTAACATTTTCTTTACTTTTAAAAAACTTTTTGAAAATAGAAACAATATTTTGACATATTTTTTTGTAAGAAATTAAATCAATTTTAAGGAATAGGATAAT
Organism: Agave tequilana; assembly: GCA_038442645.1. Taxonomy (NCBI): domain Eukaryota; kingdom Viridiplantae; phylum Streptophyta; class Magnoliopsida; order Asparagales; family Asparagaceae; genus Agave; species Agave tequilana. The sequence continues at coordinate 45,011 of JAVJIF010033560.1, read as the reverse complement.
CATAATTAGGATTCTTATACTTGGTCAAAATAAGATTATTTGTTTGATTTTTAGGGTTAGGAAGATAATTTGTCAAAGTAATTTAGTCTTGATCTTTGCCTTAATGAAATATACACACTTTATACACTTACACACTTAGGGTTCAAAAACAAAGATTCTTATGTCTTATAAAAAATATATATATGTATATCTATGAAAAATAAAAAAAGCTAATTATTGATTAGCTAGGTGCTTTGGCCTAAGCAAGCCTTGGTATTTATGCAAAAGATGATTAGATAAATTTAAAAAATATATATATATATATTTATCTATAAAAATTTTCTGATTAAGCTGGGTATTTGTGCCTCATAAAACATAAATATTCACGCCTAAAAGCGGTTCACATAATAAAATCCTTAGTTTTGTGGCATTGTTTGCTCGAGTCTTTAAGTCCTTGGGGTGTTTTCTCACCCGGTGCCCTAAGACCATTTGGTTTGGGAGTCATCGATTAAAGGCTCGTTACATGGGCAAATTAGAAAGCCTAATAGAACTAAGGAATAATACCACCAAAAATAAAATAAATATATATATATAAATAAGGCATAAGAGTTAGAGTTAAAAAACCCTCAGTCAAAACTTCACGATCACGAAGGTGCATATGACTTAAGGTAAAGTAATAGACTAGATGAGAAGCATAATTTGACTCCTTACTTTGATTGATTACAAATTTTTGAATAGAGACTAAGTTTAGGAATGAAAATTTTGATTTTCCTATAACTTATAGATTACTTAAATCTTACAATAATATTTTAAATATTTTTCTTTCAAAATGTGTTTTCAAAATATTAACATTTTTCTCTTTCTTTATGAATTTTATGGGTGCAATCTACTGAAAACCCTCACGAGACAAAACTCGTCCTCTAGGGATAACCTAGAGGTTTAATGGCTTGTTGCACAAGCTCAGTGAAATCGCGTGACCTACGAAAGTCGTCTAATAATCTTTTGTTTAGTTTTGTTGTTTTGCTCGAGGACGAGCAAAAGATAGGTATGGGGGTATGATTGCACACATTTATTGCATTATTCTTTATTGCATTCCACATTTATCATGTAATAAATCTGCTAAATTTCTTATCTTAAATGTCTATTTTGCTGAAGATAATCATAAGGAGAAAGAGGATAAAATAAAATAAATATCAGTTAAATTCAGATTTAACTAGATCTATTTGGTTAAAGGAGGACAATCCCAAATCCAGTTGGTTAAATTCAGTTTTGGTGAATCAGGCGGTTAAATCTAAAAATCAACCGAGGATAACATCAAATACAGAGTCTAAATCCAAAGGGATAAATGGATAGAGAGAAGATCAATGGATGAGATGAAGCAATTCTGACTCAGATTCTGGCCAGTATATTTTAGTATTTGAATCATAACTTTTGATACAAGAGCTCAAATCTGATGATTCAAGATGATCCAGAAAGCTGACTTCAGGGGCTATAACTCATAATTCTATCATTTGATATGTTATATTTAGCAATCAATATGCCAATAAGGTGCGGATCAGAACTGAATATCCACATCAAATCAAGTTTGAAAATAAGGGAATGATTCAAATTCAGACATAGCCAGCTTCCCTTATCTTCATACTCCTCTACCCTCTACATTTCTCCTATAAATACTTGCAATCTCAAAGGCAAAAGGAGGAGGACCAAGCAGAGATAGATTTTAGGCCAGTTTTTTATTCATTTTAGTGTAAGTTTTTATTTTCTTTTTATGTAATTTTTATTTCTTTGTAAGCATAGGTTAGACTGAGATTCATGTAAGTAAGAGAGAGAGGCTTATGTTGAGAGTGACATTGATGTACCCTCCTCCTTTCTTCCATTACTTCTGCAAGTAATAAAAGATAACTTCTTTTTATGTTCGTCTTTACTTTTATTTTCTTCTTCTTTTTACTTTTCCTCTTTTGGTTATGATGAGCATCCAAGTGAATCTAGAAGCATCAGTATAGCTATGTTTGTGTGAGTGCCACCGGTATTTTATGATGATGTTCTCCTCCTCAAGATTCCATATCATTTCATTCATGTTCATCTTGATGATGTAATGTGAATGGGGACTGAGCTCGACCTTATGGGTTATGCGTTGATCGCCTCCGAAGTAAGGTAAAACATGCAAGGGTTCCAAGTAAGTCATCAACCAAAGGAGGTAAGTGAAGGTTCACCTAGAGGGGGGGTGAATAGGTGATGGCTAATCTAATGGTCACTTAATGCCAAATGATGCAAATAATGCGAAAGCTAAAAACAAATATGACCTAATTAAAACTTTTACACTAAACACCACGTATAACACAAGAGTGTTGCCGAATTCCCCGTGAAGGGCTCTGGACAAACTCCTCTAAATTCCCCTTGAATGGGTTAGGTGCCGCGTTGGCTCTCTTGGTTGAATACAAGTGTTAGCAAACAAACCCAAGCAAGTATATCAATATGAGCACACAAGTATATCAAGTATATAAAGATTTACACTATAATTGAATGCAAGATATAAGTAAGGGAGAGAGAGAGAGAGAAAAGGCAATCGCAAACACAAAGGGTTTGTTTCGAGGTTCGAGCACACTTGCTCTACATCCCCGCCTTCGACACACGAAGGATTTCCACTATGCAAGATCCCAATGGATCTCTCCCCGGTGCCGCAACACCTACAAGCCCTCGGACTCCCTAGTCCCGTACACACGCAAGCTCACTAGCTCACCGAGGCCGCACCTCAAAAACAACCGAGTCCACACCCGAACTCAAAACAACACGGACACACACGTCCGCCTCCTCAAAGGAACAAAGATGAACTTTGGTGATCATAACTCTTGATCACCTAAAATCCTCTCACAATAACACTCCCTATAGGTAGATATAGCAATGGAAAGCTCAAGTGTTTGTGTGAGAAAACAAGGATTGAGATGGTGGAGGAAAACTCAAAGAATCTCTTTTAAACACTCTTGATAAATCTCTCCTTTTGATTGGAAATATTTGCTCTAAATCAAGTGGAGGAAAACCTCTAAATAGTTCAGGAAAAACTGGTGAAAACCTACTTGAAAATCTTAGCTCAAAACAATGACCAAACCCCCAAATTTATAGGCTGTCAAAAACTAGCCGTTGGGGTCTGTCAGGCCTGCCGGTCGACCGGGTCGGTCGACCGCCAACGGTCAGAAATCCGACCGTTGGAGCCACGGTCGACCGCCCGGGTCGACCGAGCCACTGGAGCTGAGAGTCGAACTCTCTGTCGGTCGACCCGTACGGTCGGCCGAACTTTCCAGAGAGCAGAGCTCTCTGGAGCGGTCGACCCGTACGGTCGGCCGTCCTCCAGTGCACAAAGGCGTGCACATCTGTGCACGTCGGTCGACCGAGCCGGTCGACCGACTTCAGGATCAGTCGACTGTAAAGGAAGCAAGTCGACTTATCTGAAGCCTGAAACAGTTTTCTGGGATTTAAAAAGTTAGTCTTTTTGGCTCAAATAAAATCCCATAAAATACTTAAAAATCTACAAAAATAGTTTTACCAATATACTTTGATATACAAACATGCTTGCACAAAATCAAGGCATGTTATAAAAGATTGGACTATTTTTGTATGTTGGAAATATTTGGCTCATGATAAAAACTGTTTTTCCAAAACAATATTTTTTCAAAACATGTTTTTTCAAATCTTCATCAAATACAAAAATAAGATATACTTTTAAAGCATAGTGTGTATGGATATGATCCACTACACAATCAAGATGAAATATCTATGTTTTTGTCATAAAGCACTAAACTTGGTTTTGGTTAAAAGATAAGTATATGAGAAACACCAAAAATGAACAAAACACTTGAAATCTTCACTTGAATACATGTTTGGTTTTTGGTTAAAATTCTTTTCTAAAACAAACTAAATCAAGAGTGTGTGTGTATATGTACTTGAGCAATTTTACATTTTACTCTAAAACAAAAACAAAATCTTATACCTAGACACAAGTCTTCATCTTCTTGAAGTCTTCACTTGAAGGCTTCTCATCTTCTTGACTTGGTCCAAGCTTGATCCAAAAGCTCCTTGGATCACACCGTGCTAGCTCCAAATTTTGACATTTTATCCTTTGTTGAGCTATGCACCTACTAAGATCTTGATAATGAATCTGTCACTATTTAAACACAAGATCATTAGTAAAATAACTTCATGAGTTGATCATCATCAAAACTAGGATGATAGGCCTTTGGGCCAACAATCTCCCCCTTTTTGATGATGACAAAACTCATGAAGTTATATATGCATGGATTAAAGTAAAGCTTCAAAGAAGCTCCCCCTTAACTCATGCATACAAAATAAATAATAGATATGGCAATGAGGCACATGAATATGTATGCAAGTATAGAGATAAAACATGCAACAAGCATAAATCAAAATCTTTTTCTCCTATTTGCAATACAAAAAGCATAAACATAAATCTTATTCAACCATGCATATAAACTCAAAATCTTTCTCCCCCTTTTTGTCAATCATCAACAAAGGGGTAAAAACATAATCAACAAATTTTTCTCCCCCTTTTTGTCAAAAACAAAGAGATCAAGAAGGGTAATACAAATCAATCAATAAAGATTTATATGCGATATACATTCATGAAGAGGAAGACGCTAAGTTAGCTTCCCTACACATATACATTACATGAAAGAGGGATGACAAGCCCTAATTCACATAACGCATATTATGTAATGCATAAGAGGAGATGTGAAGCTCCCCCTACACACGTGTATCATATAAAGAAGAGTTGTCAAGCTCCTCAATTTATAATATACTCAACATGAATCTATATGTAGAAGAGATGTTAAGCTCTCCTTGCATATAGGAAATACATATCAAAACAATTTTTTTAATTTTTCTTAAACAAAATTTTTAAAGGTATCAGAGCTCTTGTAAAACAATCAAATTTTAAGATACCAAATTGAAAATAATCATTATCATATTGATACCAATTGATATTTAACAAATATGAAGTTGAAACATATTGATACCAATAGTAAACATAATGATGAAAAAAAAATTTTATTTTTCATCATAAACTTTGTGCTTTTTAAAATGTGAGCCAATTGTAAGTTAAGCACATGAAAAACATATATATGTATGAAAAATGAGTATACCAAGTGAAATTGATACATACATATATAAGCAAACAAAATATGAGTATATACAAAAATTATCAATTTAGATACCAATTGAAAGAATTTCAATGATACCAATTGAAATAACAATAAGATCAAATGTATATATCTCATATAACTACCACCCAACTCATGGTTCAAGATAAAAGTGTTTTTCTCATAAAGCATGCATGAACATGATCTCCCTTCCAACCTCCCATAGATGGTAGGGGTTTTCAAAGATAGATTTGAAAAATAAGCTTTGTTTGAAAAACTCTACCAAATGAAGAACAATTAACTAGTTAAAATAATTTTTGAAAAAACTAGTTAAAGATCCTTCAAAACATGAAATCAAAGCATATATATTTCATGAATCATACTAAATACATAAAAGTTCAAGCACTCATAGTCCATAAAGCTCAAAATTGTCTTGAAAAGTAAAAGATGAGTATTCAAAGGTTATGTAAATAGCATTTTCATGAAAATAGACATTGAAGCTCAAAAAGATCATAAGTCACAAAAAACATGAAAAATTATTTTTCATTAAAACAAAGCACACTTCTAGGTATATGTATGATTTATCCAATCCTAACAATACACATACATATCCCAAACATAAAAGAGTCTATCAAATGTATTTGCATGAAGGCAAGAGACTCACGGGTATACATGTATATTTATTAGATTTGAATTAAAAAATACATATACATGAAGTAAAACATAAAATTAGCAAAACATGTATAAATGGAAGAATCATTAAAACTAGGCTATACATGTGCATATAGTGAGTACAAGTGAACAATGAAGTGCAAACGTATATGAATCAAATGTGGCTCACTACTTGTACATGTATAAATCCAAGTTTTGACAAATACTACATATAAACAAGATTTTACCACATGAAGCACAAAACCTAAAACATGAACATGCTATATGATTTCACAAATGAATAAGCATGTACATAAATAAAATAAGAGTTTAGAGATTGTTACCAACTCCAAAGCTCCTAACATGGTGGTTGTCCCACCAAAGCTCCTTGATAGTGATGCATCCCAAAAGTATGTCCATCATGTCCAAGTGCATTCACTACCAAGGCACCAATCCTCTCACGTCTTGTGAGAGCCCTCACCTACATCAAAAGCAAAAGGTGGGGGTTTTGGTACCCATATTTTCTTGGGTCCTTTGGGGTTAGTCTTGTAAGGAACCCAAAATCTTTTATTAGCAAAATTAAAATGATCTAACCTATCATAACAAAATTTTGCTAAATGTCCTTTGCGGCCACAATGTGTACAAGTGTACACCTTAGTATGCTTATGAGTGTGATTGTGATCGTGACGTGCAACATAAGCATAATGATGATGTTGTGCATGAATGTGTGGAGTTTGTTTCTTTGAAAACAAGGACTCCAATTTATTATGATTAAATGCACAATTGCTCAAGGTTGAGCTCAAATAATCAATTCTATTTTTCAAACACTTAATCTCATTTTTATCAATAGTAGCATGTAGAGCATGATGAGATATAAAATCATTTTTCTTTTTCTTTTGAGAAACACTTTCTTTTTCTTTTTCAACAAATTTTCCTTTTAAAAAGTTGTTTTCTTGAAAAACAATTTCCTTTTGAGTTTCCACCAAAATAATTTTATCTTTCAAAATCGTGTTCCCTTCACAAAGATCAGCTAATTTAGACATAAGGGAAACATTCTTATTTTTCAAAACTTCATTTTCTTTTTCTAAGCATGCAATGTTATTCCTAAATAAATCATGTTCTTTATGCATGCAAGCAATATTCTTTTTCAAATTTTTATTTTCTTTCTTAATCATGTCATACTTTTCAAGCAATAGATGACAAAAAGTAGATAGCTCATCATATGACATGTCTACATCCTCATCCTCAGATTCGGTAGTTACCTCAAGGGGGTTATCCCCTTGGACCATATAGCACTTGTTGGAGATGTCGCTTCCAACATCCGAGTCACTCCCCGCATAGTATTGATCATTTTCGCTAAGGGAGAGGAGGGTGTTCCACACTACAAAAGCCAAATCAAAGTTAGAAACCCTAGATAAATAATCATCATTTAGGGTTAACTTTAAAGCATGAAGGGCTTTTGCATTAGCCTCAAGATTCTTACCATCTAAACAATATGCATTATTAGTAGTGGCAGATAAACATGATAACCTAAGGCTTTGAGGTACAAGGACATCTTCACCTTCCATATATGGATGTTAACAATGTCAAACATGGGTGGTGACATGAAGTCCATGGTGTGTGTACAAAAATATTGTGATTAGCCTAAAAATGAGGATCTTTTACTCTAGATTGTTAGACCAAATTAGAGTACCAAGCTCTGATACCAATTGAAGGTTCACCTAGAGGGGGGGGGTGAATAGGTGATAGCTAATCTAATGGTCACTTAATGCCAAATGATGCAAATAATGCGGAAGCTAAAAACAAATATGACCTAATTAAAACTTTTACACTAAACACCACGTATAACACAAGAGTGTTGCTGAATTCCCCGTGAAGGGCTCTGGACAAACTCCTCTAAATTCCCCTTGAATGGGTTGAGGTGCCACGTTGGCTCTCTTGGTTGAATACAAGTGTTAGCAAACAAACCCAAGCAAGTATATCAATATGAGCACACAAGTATATCAAGTATATAAAGATTTATACTATAATTGAATGCAAGATATAAGTAAGGGAGAGAGAGAGAGAGAAAAGGCAATCGCAAACACAAAGGGTTTGTTTCGAGGTTCGAGCACACTTGCTCTACATCCCCGCCTTCGACACACGAAGGATTTCCACTATGCAAGATCCCAATGGATCTCTCCCCGGTGCCGCAACACCTACAAGCCCTCGGACTCCCTAGTCCCGTACACACGCAAGCTCACTAGCTCGCCGAGGCCGCACCTCAAAAACAACCGAGTCCACACCCGAACTCAAAACAACGCGGACACACACGTCCGCCTCCTCAAAGGAACAAAGATGAACTTTGGTGATCACAACTCTTGATCACCTAAAATCCTCTCACAATAACACTCCCTATAGGTAGATATAGCAATGGAAAGCTCAAGTGTTTGTGTGAGAAAACAAGGATTGAGATGGTGGAGGAAAACTCAAAGAATCTCTTTTAAACACTCTTGATAAATCTCTCCTTTTGATTGAAAATATTTGCTCTAAATCAAGTGGAGGAAAACCTCTAAATAGTTCAGGAAAAACTGGTGAAAACCCACTTGAAAATCTTAGCTCAAAATAATGACCAAACCCCCAAATTTATAGGCTGTCAAAAACTAGCCGTTGGGGTCTGTCAGGCCTGCCGGTCGACCGGGTCGGTCGACCGCCAACGGTCAGAAATCTGACCGTTGGAGCCACGGTCGACCGCCCGGGTCGACCGAGCCACTGGAGCTGAGAGTCGAACTCTCTGTCGGTCGACCCGTACGGTCGACCGAACTTTCCAGAGAGCAGAGCTCTCTGGAGCGGTCGACCCGTACGGTCGGCCGTCCTCCAGTGCACAAAGGCGTGCACATCTGTGCACGTCGGTCGACCGAGCCGGTCGACCGACTTCAGGATTAGTCGACTATAAAGGAAGCAAGTCGACTTATCTGAAGCCTGAAACAGTTTTCTGGGATTTAAAAAGTTAGTCTTTTTGGCTCAAATAAAATCCCATAAAATACTTAAAAATCTACAAAAATAGTTTTACCAATGTACTTTGATATACAAACATGCTTGCACAAAATCAAGGCATGTTATAAAAGATTGGACTATTTTTGTAAGTTGAAAATATTTGGCTTATGATAAAAACTGTTTTTCCAAAACAATATTTTTCCAAAACATGTTTTTCCAAATCTTCATCAAATACAAAAACAAGATATACTTTTAAAGCATAGTGTGTATGGATATGATCCACTACACAATCAAGATGAAATATCTATGTTTTTGTCATAAAGCTCTAAACTTGGTTTTGGTTAAAAGATAAGTATATGAGAAACACCAAAAAAGAACAAAACACTTGAAATCTTCACTTGAATACATGTTTGGTTTTTGGTTAAAATTCTTTTCTAAAACAAACTAAATCAAGAGTGTGTGTGTATATGTACTTGAGCAATCCACCAACTACTCTATCCTTTTCCATTTTACTCTAAAACAAAAACAAAATCTTATACCTAGAAACAAGTCTTCATCTTCTTGAAGTCTTCACTTGAAGGCTTATCATCTTCTTGACTTGGTCCAATCTTGATCCAAAAGCTCCTTGGATCACACCGTGCTAGCTCCAAATCTTGACATTTTATCCTTTGTTGAGCTATGCACCTACTAAGATCTTGATAATGAATCTGTCACTATTTAAACACAAGATCATTAGTAAATATAACTTCATGAGTTGATCATCATCAAAACTAGGGTGATAGGCCTTTGGGCCAACAGTAAGTTTTTCTTTTAGGTTTTCTTTTCTTTTAATTTTAGTGTAAATTACTAACACCACAATCTTCCAAATCTCTTTTACTCTTTTTCAGTATTGTTTATACATATCACTTCTATTTTCTCCACCTTCTCATTCTATCACTTTCTCCCTAACTCACTTTAACCTAATTTTTCTCTTTTTCTTTACAAGAACTAAAAGAAGAATTTTAACCATCCTTTGTATCTTAAAAGAAAACTTATTAAAAATGCTTTCATCGCTAATCCTTCCTTGTGGATCACGACCCACATAGCCACTTGCTATCAGGTAGAATTGAGCACTTGCACATCTCTATTTTAAAGTTCTGAAATTCTGCATTTGTGTACAAGTTCAACCTCACTCAGAAAGCCTAATAGAACTAAGGAATAATACCATCAGAAATAAATATATATATATATAAGGCATAAGAGTTAGAGTTAAAGAACTCTTAATCAAAACTTCACGGTCACGATGGTGCATATGACTTAGGATAAAGTAATAGATTAGATGAGAAGCATAATTTGACTCCTTACTTTGATTGATTATAAATTTTTGAATAGAGACTAAGTTTAGGAATGAAAAATTCGGTTTTCCTATAACTTATAGATTACTTAAATCTTACAATAATATTTCAAATATTTTCCTTCAAAATGTGTTTTCAAAATACTAACATTTTTCTCTTTCTTTATGGATTTTATGGGTGCAATCCACTGAAAACCCTCACGAGATAAAACTCGTCCTCTAGGGATAACCTAGAGATTTAACTGCTTGCTGCACAAGCTCAATGCAATCGCGTGACTTGCGAAAGTAGTCTAATAATCTTTGGTTTAGTTTTGTTGTTTTGCTCGAGGACGAGCAAAAGATACTTAAGTGTGGGGGTGTGATTGCATTATTCTTTATTACATATCTATATTTATCTGTAATAAATCTGCTAAATTTCTTATCTTAAATGTCGATTTTGCAGAAAATAATCTTGGGGAAAAAGAGAATAAAATCAAATAAATATCAGTTAAATTTAGATTTAACTAGATCTATTTGGTTAGAGGAGGATGATCCCAAATCTAGTTGGTTAAATTCAGTTTTTAGTGAATTAAGTAGTTAAAGTTAAGATTAACCAAGGATAACGTCAAATACAGAGTCCAAATCTAAAGGGATAAACAGATAGAGAGAAGATCAACGGATGAGATGAAGCAATTTTGACTCAGACTTTGGCTGGATACATTTTAGTATTTGAATCATAACTTTTGCTACTAGAAATTAAATCTGATATTCAAGATGATTCAGAAAGAGGACTTAAAGGGATACAACTCTTTAGTTGATAATTATTTCTAATTCTATCAGCTGTAAGTTATATTTAGCAATCAATACGCTAATAAGTTACTGATCAGAACTAAATATCCACATCAAATCAAGTTTGGAGATAAGTGAATGATTCAAATTCAAAAATAGCCAGCTTCCCTTATCTTCATACTCTTCTACCCTCTGTATTTCTCCTATAAATTCCTACAATCTCAAAGGGAAAAGGAGGAGGACCAAGCAGAGATAGATTTTAGGCCTGTTTTTCAATCTTTTTAGTGTAAGTTTTTATTTTCTTTTTATGTAATTTTTATTTCTTTGTAAGCATAGGTTAGACTGAGATTCATGTAAGTAAGAGAGAGGCTTATGTTGCGAGTGACATCGATGTGCCCTCCTCCTTTCTTCCATCGTTTCTGCAAGCAATAAAAAGTAACTTTTTTTTTATGTTCGTCTTTACTTTTGTTTTCTTCTTCTTCTTTCTACTTTTCCTCTTTTGGTTATGATGAGCATCTAAGTGAATCTAAAAGTATCAGTATAGCCATGTTTGTGTGAGTGCCACCGATATTTAATGATGATGTTCCCCTTCTCAAGATTCTGTATCATTTCATTCTTGTTCATCTTGATGATGTAATGCGAATGGGGACTGAGCTCGATCTTATGGGTTATGCGTCGATCGCTTCTGAAGCAAGATAAAATATGCAAGAGTTCCAGGTAAGTCATCAACCAAATGACGTAAGTTTTTCCTCTAGGTTTTCTTTTCTTTAATTTTAGTATAAATTACCAACACCACAATCTTTTAAATTTCATTCACTCTTTTTCATTTCTTTGTACATATCCACTTTCATTCTCTACCTTCTCTATCTACTACTTTCTTCTAACTTAACTTTAACTCCATTTTTCTCTTTCTTTTTAAGAACTAAAAGAAGAATTTTAACCATTCTTCATAGCATAAAAGAGAACTTACTAAAAACTTCCATCGCTACTCCCTCCTTGTGGATTACGACCCGCACAGCCACTTGCTATAGTGACAGTATTGAGCACTTACACTCTTTACTCTTAAAGTTCTGAAATTCTGTATTTTTTGTGTAGGTTCCAACTCAATCAAAATTTTAAAAATCAATTTCAAAACCCTTTTATCATTTTCCCAATGTTGTTCTCACCAACTTCATAGTTCATCTTTGTTTTATCTTCTTGTTTTTATCAAAACTATTTCTCTTTTATTTTCACTTCGCCGATTTCATCACCTTCTCCCTTATCACTTTCAGATTTCTTTTCTCTTTTTCTTTTTCTCATTCTTTGACAAAAAAGAACTTGTTAATAACCAACGTGAATAAGAACTCTTAATGATTCTATCGCCTCCCGTCCTTGTGGATTCGACCCATTAAGCCAATGCTATAACAGAAGTATCGAGGGAATATTAGCACATACGCTTTTCACTGGTTTTACAAAATACACATTTTAAAGTACAGGTTACACCCCGATCAAATTTTGGCGCCGTTGCTGGGGATGGGTGATCGTACACATATTTTGCATTCTTTTCATTACACTCCAACATTTATCGTATAATAAATCTGCTAATTTTCTTGTCTTAAATATTTATTTTGCAGAAGATAATAATAAAGAGAGAGGATTAAACCAAATAAATACCAGTTAAAATCAAATATAACTGGATCTATTTGGTTAGCTAAGGATGATCCCAGATCTAGTTAAAACAAATCAAGGATTGGGGCAAATGTTCAGCTGAAGATTAAAGCAAATCAAAAAGATAACACCAAATAGAAACTGATAAAATTCAGATTTTTACAAATTCATTTTGGTTAGTTAAAGATCAACTAAGGATAATATCAAATGCAGAGAGATGAACGGATAGAGAGAAGATCAACGGATGAGATGAAGCAAGTTTGACTCAGATTCTGACTGGATACATTTTAATATTTGAATCATAACTTTTGCTACAGAATCTCAAATCTGATGATTCAAGATGATCCAGAAAGCAGACTTACAGGGCTACAATTCTTGTGATGATCACTATTTCTAATTCTGTTATTTGATAAGTGATATTTAGTAATCAACACGCCAACAAACTACTAATCAGAACTGAATATCCACATCAAATCAAGTTTGGAGATAAGGGGAGGATTCTAATTCAAAAATAGCCAGCTTTTACTATCTTTATACTCCTCTAACCTCTACATTTCTTCTATAAACACCTGCAATCTCAAAAGGCGAGAGGACAAAGTAGAGATAGGATTTAGTCCAGTTTTTCATTCTTTGTAGTGTAGGTTTTTTTCTTTTTATGTAATTTTAATTTCTTTGTAAGCTTAGGTTAGATTGAGATTCATGTAAGTAAGAGAGAGAGGCTTATGTTGAGAGTAACACCGATTTACCTCCTCCTTTCTTCCATCGTTTCTGCAAGCAATAAAAGGTAACTTTTTTTATGTTTGTCTTTACTTTTGTTTCCCTCTTCTTCTTTCTCCTTTTCCTCTTTTTGTTTATGATGAGCATTCAAGTGAATCTAGAAGCATCAGTATAACAATGTTTGTGTGAGTGCCAACGATATTTCATGATGATGTTCTCCTCCTCAAGACTCCGTATCATTTCATTTTTATTCGTCTTGATGATGTAATGCGAATGGGGACTGAGCTCGATCTTATGACTTATGCATTGAACACCTCCAAAGCAAGGTAGAACATGTAAGGGTTCCAGGTAAGTCATCAACCAAAGGAGGTAAGTGTTGGCCCAGAGGCCTTCCACTCTAGTTTTGATGATGATTAACTCATGTAGTTATGTTTACTGATAATCTGGTGATTTTATTGTTCAGATCATTTAGCAAGATATTAGTTGGTGATTACTTCAACAAGATGAGTTTTGAAGCCTTCACATGGTGATTCCAGAGCCTGAGCATCAAGATCATACCTTGCACTCGTCGGAGTCTCGCTCGTGGATCACGTTTTGGATCGGGTTGACTTGAAGATGGAAGATCATCAAGAAGACTTAGGTATCCATAATTTAGTGTGTTTAGATCCATTTGTAAAGATAAGAATAGTTGATATGCTCAAGTGCACAACACACACAAGTTTTATGTTTTGGAATTAGTTTTCATGAATAGATTGATCAAAACAAGTTTACTTTATTTTTATGTATATTAGATGTGCTCTATATGCATACATGCTTATATGACTTATACAAACTTAGTTTGACATACCTATTCATGTAGTTTTATGTTTTGGTATTTTTAACAAAACATATTTTTGGAATTAAAGACAAAAACCATGATATATATATATTTCATGTATATTGGACTTATGTCCATATGCAACATGCTTCAATGTGTTTAAATATCATGTTTTTGTATTTCAATGAGTTTTAGGAAAAATCAGATTTCCTATAGAAAAATCCAAGTTTGATAAAGTACAGTTTTTGTTTTTTGGTAAAAATGATAAGACACAAAAATGGTTAAAATTGCTTGATATTTGAGTTGAAATTTTTATCACATGTTTATATATCAATACAAAATGTTAAAACTATTTTGGGGATTTTTAGAAGAGATAAAAGAATTTTTAAAATTATTTTTTTACTCAGTTTCTGACCCAAACTGTGGCTGACAGGCCAGGTCGGTCGACCGTGCAGTCGACCGACGTGCACAGCCTTGTGCACGTCTGGCAGACACAGTGGGGCGGTCGACCGGGCGGTCAACCGAACCAGAGAGCTTTGCTCTCTGTATCTGGGCGGTCGACCGGGCGGTCGACTGGGTTGCCCCAACGGTCATATTTATGACCGTTGGCGATCGATCGGCCGGTCGACCGCAAGCCTGTCAGGCGGACAGATCAGCCTAACGGCTAGTTTCTTGTGGAGCCTATTTATATCCCATTTCTTGGGGTTTTAACTAAGATTTCAAGAGCATTCATTTGGTATTAAAAGTTTGTTTTTATGCATGATGCATTTCATATGTTTGGTATCAAGAGCATTCTTTTTATTGGTATCAGAGCCTATGCTCCTAATACTTTAGGTTTAACAACCTAGGAGTGAGATCCTTGTTTGCTAATCTACCATTTGCATTTGCACATTTGTTTGCTTGCACACATTTAGTTTGCACTCATGGATAGCCCTCCTATGTTTGATATTTCTAGACTTGATATTTGGAAGGTCAAGATGAGTTACTATTTGAAGACCCTAGGCTTGCATGTCTTTCTTGCCGCTACCAAGAAATGCTATCTTGGTAACCGCAATCATATAGGGGCCAATGCACAAGCTCCTGAGGCTATTAGAAGCACGCTTTCAAAAGATTATGTTATGCATGTTTCTAATCTTGATTCCGCCTTTGCAGTGTGGAACAAGTTGACCACAACTACCACTTTCAAGCTTCAAATGCCAATCCAACCGGAGGAATCTAGTAGAGAATCCGAGTCTCAATGCTACATGGTCCAAGGGAGTGACTCCCTTGGGGTACAATCGGAATCTCAATTAATGCTAATATTGCTAGTTCTTCATGTGATGAAAATATTGATGCCCATGCCTTGAATGAAGAACTTCCCATAGTTTGTGAAAAATTAATAGAAATTTGTGAAAAATTAATAGAAAAATATGACATTTTGAAAAAGAAGAGTCTAGGCCTTAACAATGAAAATAAAAATTTGATTTCTAGACTTGACATTTTTTCGCAAGAGAAAGTGGAGATTTCTAATGAGAGGGATTCATTGAAATCTCAACTAGACCTTGCTCTAAAAGAAAATGAATTTTTAAAATCTAAAAATGATTGCAATGTTGTTTTGAAAAAAAATGAAAAATTGTCTTCAAAAGTTGACTTTGTTTTAAAAGAAAATGATTCTTTGAAAAACAAAATAATTTCTATTTCAAATGATTTAGAAATTTGTTTAAAGAAAAATGTTTCTTTGCAAAATAGGATTGAGGCACATGTTTGCCATGCTAGCGTAGTATCACACACTTCACCTATTGCATGTGCCACCTCTTCTTTAATTGAAAAAGATATATCCATGCTTAAGAAGAGTGTTGTTTGTTTGGGCTCCACCTTGAGCCAATGTGCCAAGAGCTACACACGTTTGGAAACTTTGTTTAGAAAGAAACAAGTTCCATCTATTCATGTACACCCTCCACGGCATACACATGCTACTCACGATCACCACCATAACACCATGTATGCTCATGTGTACACTTGTACACATTGTGGATGGAAGGGCCACCTTGCTAAATTTTGCTTTGATAGAATACATGTTTCAAATTTAGCAAATAATTTTGTTTGGGTTAGGAAAGGTGCTAACCCCCATGGACCCAAAAAGATATGGGTACCAAAGACCACCCCTCTTGTTTATGATGTAGGTGTGGGCTCTCTTATGACGTGAGAGTAGCAGTACCTTGGAGTGGATGCGTTCTGAGCTTCTTGAAAATTATTTGGATGCATCACTTTCAAGGGACGTTTGGTGGGAGGATCACCTTGATTTGGAGTCATAGAGAGTTGCCTCATAGGTTTTGGTAACGATCTCTTACTCCTTATTTATTTTTTTTTGCATGCCTTTTATGTTCATTATTTATAGCATGCTTTGATGTTTATAGATTATTATGTTAATGTCATATTTATTAGACCCTTGACATGCATGTATAGCCTTTTGAGACACCCATGTTTAATATGGATCATTATTTTAGTGTTCTCACATTTGTTTAGCTATCATGTTTATCATAACTCTAATAACATGTGGATTTACATAATAATCATGTTTATGTTTATCATGTTGATTTATATCTTATTTTGATGCTTCATGATTTGAATATATGTTTAAATGTTAGTTTTCATTAAGACTACGTATATATTTGTGCATATAGTGGGCCACAAATAGATCATATATATGTTTGTGCTTGAATGCTTAGTTGTTCCCATTAGATGTGCTAGTATAGTCTAGTTTTGATAATTCATACATTTTAGACTTGTATTCCCATTTTTGACATGGTTTTATGAATTTGTGTTTTACTTCATGAATATGTCTATTTTATTCAAACTATTGATTATACATATACATCCTTTGAGCCACGTGCCTTCATGCATATACAATTAGTGGACTCATTGTGTTTTGGATATGTATGTATACTTTAGTTTGTATAGGACATACATATGCCTTCAAGTATAAACCATTTTAATGAAGATTTAGTTTTTCATGTTTTCATGTTTAAAGGAATTTTGAGCTTGAATGTCTATTTTCATGTTGATATGTTTCACATAACACTTGTTCACTCACCTTATTTAAATGTTTCTCATGATTATGTTTTCATGAGTATGATATGAGCTTTATGGACTTTGCGCGTTTTTAGTGATCATGTGATTTACATAGTTTCATGACAAATATTTTGTTTTATTCCTTACTTGAAGGATTTCGTACTAGTTTACAAGTTTTTCCATTTAACTAGTTGTGTTATTCTTCATTTTGTTAGAGTTTTCAAACACACTATATTTTCAAATCTAATTTTTAGAAACCCCTACCATCTAAGGGTGGTTGGATGGGAGATCATGCTCATGTATGCTTTATAGTAAAAATCATTTTAAACTTGAACATAGTTGGGAGGATAGGAAATATGAGATATACACTTGATATTATTGTTGTTTCAATTGGTATCATTGGATTCTTTTAATTGATATCAATATTGACATTTTTGTATGCTCATATTTTTTTTGTTAATATATGCTTACATTTCGAAGAGTATCAATTTCGATTGGTATCTATTTTTCATACATATATATATATATATCTTGTTTATGCTAAGCTTGAGTTTTAATGATCATCATGTTTCAATTGATTAGTTTTCAATTGGTATTCTAATACAAGCTTAGATATTGTTTTAATTGGTATTTCATAAAGGGGGAGAAAACTCGTATTTTATTTTTCAATTGGTATTTGGTTTACCTTTGGTTTTGTATTCCACTCCCTTGCTTTATGAATAGAAAATAATAATTTCAATTTCGTATCATGTGTTTATTTGAATAATTTCAATTGGTATCAAGATTTTTATGTGTTTTTCTCAAAAAAAATTGGTATCAATGCCTTATTTATTTTTATTGGTTTATATGTTCACTTTCAATTGGTATCAAGATGCACTACTTTGACATATTTTTAAATTGGTATCTTAATTGATTGTCACCCCTTATTTACATCATTTTGTTTTAGACAAACAGGGGAGAACATTGTTTTATTGTTTTTAACCCTTTTGTTGATTCCTTGTTTCAAACAAAAAGGGGGAGAAAATTTATTGATTTGTTTTTACTTTAACCCCTTTATTGATGATTGACAAAAAGGGGGAGAATTATTTGAGAGTTTAACATGCATATAAACTCAAATTCTTCTCTATGTATGCTTGTTTTGTTTATGCATGTTTTATATGCATGTTTTATTTTATTTATTAGTTTGTCATTTAATTGTTTAATTGGTATCAAGAGCATTATTTAAGAACATGTTTTTATTAGTATCAAGAGCACGTTTTACGCATGTCCATGCATACATTTATGAGCTTTCATTGCATATTTATTATGTTTATTGCTATGCATGAGTTAAGGGGGAGCTTCTTTGAAGCTTAACTTTAATCCATGCATATATAACTCCATGAGTTTTGTCATCATCAAAAAGGGGGAGATTGTTGGCCCAGAGGCCTTCCACTCTAGTTTTGATGATGATTAACTCATGTAGTTATGTTTACTAATAATCTTGTGATTTTATTGTTCAGATCATTTAGCAAGATATTAGTTGGTGATTGCTTCAACAAGATGAGTTTCGAAGCCTTCACATGGTGATTCCAGAGCCCGAGCATCAAGATCATACCTTGCACTCGTCGGAGTCTCGCTCGTGGATCACGTTTTGGATCGGATCGACTTGAAGATGGAAGATCGTCAAGAAGACTTAGGTATCCATATATTAGTGTGTTTAGATCCATTTGTAAAGATAAGAATAGTTGATATGCTCAAGTGCACAACACACACAAGTTTTATGTTTTGGAATTGGTTTTCATGAATAGATTGATCAAAACAAGTTTACTTTGGTTTTATGTATATTAGATGTGATCTATATACATACATACTTACATGACTTATACAAACATAGTTTGACATACCTATTCATGTAGTTTTATGTGTTGGTATTTTTAACAAAACATATTTTTGGAATTAAAGATAAAAACCATGATATATATATGTTTCATGTATATTGGACTTATGTCCATATGCAACATGCTTCAATGTGTTTAAATATCATGTTTTTGTATTTCAATGAGTTTTAGGAAAAATCAGATTTCCTATAGAAAAATCCAAGTTTGATAAAATACAGTTTTTGTTTTTCGGTAAAAATGATAAGACACAAAAATGGTTCAAATTCCTTGATATTTGAGTTGAAATTTTTATCACATGTTTATATATCAATGCAAAATGTTAAAATTATTTTTGGGGATTTTTAGAAGAGATTAAAGAATTTTTAAAATTATTTTTTTACCCAGTTTCTGACCCAGACTGTGGCTGACAGGCCAGGTCGGTCGACCGTGCGGTCGACCGACGTGCACAGTCTTATGCACGTCTGGCAGACACAGTGGGCCGGTCGACCGGGCGGTCGACCGGTCCAGAGAGCTTTGCTCTCTGTATCTGGGCGATCGACCTGGCGGTCGACCAGGTTGCCCCAACGGTCATATTTATGACCGTTGGCGGTCGACCGGCCGGTCGACCGCAAGCCTGTCAGGCTGACAGATCAGCCTAACGGCTAATTTCTTGGGGAGCCTATTTATACCCTATTTCTTGGGGGTTTTAACTAAGATTTTTAGAGCCAAAATTTTCAGACTTTCTCTACTGTTTTAAATAAGTTTTCAAAAGAGTTTAAGTGCCAAAAAGATTCATCTATTTGTTTTTAAAGTGTTTTGTTTTATTTCAAAGAAATTAGGTTTTTGGGAATTAGTTTTGATCTAAAATTTCTATATCTATTTTGGTGTTTTCCCAAGAGAATTTCTTTGATCAAAATACTTTGTTTTCCACACTTGTGCTTATCTTCTATCCTATTCTATTAGGATCATTTGTTTTGTGGAAAAAGAAATTGTTTGAGGTTGTTGTAGCCTCCAAGATTGTAAACCCTCATTTGTTGGTTACTCCCTCTTTGGTAGAGGTTGAGGTTGTTGATTTGGGTTGGTGTTTGCTCCCTCTTTAGTAGAGGTTGAGTTGTTGTTTGCTCCCTCTTTGGTAGAGGTGGAGATTGTTGTTTACTCCCTCTTGTGAGAGGTGGAGTTTGGTTTGTATCCCTCTTCGATAGAGGTGATTGTGGTTGTTTGGCTACGGGCCTACCCCTCAGTTGTGAGGTGGTGTTTGAGAGAGGAGTTCGGTACTCCCGGTTGTACAAATCCTCCTCGGTGGAGGTTCCCTTGGTGGGAGTCCTCGGTGGACAAGATAGTGGATTAGAAATCCTTCTCGGTGAAGGCGGGGACGTAGGGTTAGGGGCTCGAACCTCGAAACATATCTTTGTGTTTGCGTTTGATCCATTGCCTCTCAACTCTCTCTCTCTTTACTTTTGTGCATTGTATCATTCATATTGCCATATCTTATTTGCTTGCATTTGTGCCTTGCATATATTCATATTGCCTATTCATATTATATGCTTGGTTGTGTTTGTGTGCCTCACTTGTACTTAACCACAAGAGCTTCATATAGCACCTCAACCCTTATCTAGGGGAATCAAGAGGAGTTAGTCCAGAGCCCTTCACGGGGAATTCGGCTACACTTGTTGGTTGTATTAAATGTGTTGCAAAATTGTTTTTAGCTTTCGCATTTAGTTTCTAGATTAGCCATATCACCTATTCACCCCCCTCTAGGTGATTTTCAGTAAGTATTTCTTTAATCTTTTCTTTCTTTTCTTTTATTTCTTTAGTTTAGATCACCAACACCAACAACACCCACTTCTTTCATCACTCATTTCGATTTCTTTGTACATATCACTTCTATTTTATCTATCCCCTTATTCTACCACTTTCTTCCTAACTTGACTTTAACTGTATTTTTTATTTTCCTTTTAAAGAACTAAAAAAAGAATTTTTAACCATTAATTGCAGCATAAAAGAGAACTTGCTAAACAAGATTCCATCGCTAGTCCCTCCTTGTGGATCACGATCCACATAGCCACTTGCTATTGTGGTAGAATTGAGCACCTTGCACTACTGTTTTAAAAATTTTGAAATTCTGTATTCTGTATGCAGGTAGACCTCAATCAAAATTTTGGCGCCGTTGCCGGGGAGGGACGGTAAGTTACTCTCATTAAAAGTTTACACTTTTGGTTAACTTTCTTCTTTATTTTTTTTGTACAGATTTAATAACAAGGAATTCGTGCTGCAGTGGACATATAAGTGGCCTTGGACTCTGCTCAAGAAAGAAGAGCCAAGAAGCCCTCAGATTTGCTACATTCCAATGGCAGAACTGAGTGAACTACTAACCTGTATTTTTGCAGATTGGTTGAATTAAAAATCTGAATTTCTGTAGCATTTATTTCCTTATTTGACTCACTGTATATATGTTTCTAACACAACAGTAAAAAGTTGATTGTAAATGCTAAAAATGATTTAGACTTTGCATTTAGGCATGTGTTTATTTCATTTCATTTTCTATTTACTATTGAAGAGTTCTAGAGCCAAGGTATGTGTGCATAGCATTTAGTATAAGGTTCATTCTTGTATGAAAAATTGCTTGAATGTTATTTTTTTTTATATACTTGTACACTGCACTAAATTGATTTAAGGGCTTGTCCTATAAACAAGATAAGGTGGGGAAGTCATTACCCTCCCTTAGCCCACAAACAATCTCCTCACTCACTAACCCAAGTCTAACTAAAAATGAGTAGACGTTGGCCCTAGGGACATCTCGGACTCAATTAGGAGATTATCCTAAGGGAGAAAGGTGTTGGAATTTGACTTCTACCAAATCAGTGTCTAGGAAGGGGATTAAGGGCCGAAAGCCCAAAGGTTGGTGGTTACTTAATTAAGAAACATCTTTGACGGATAACCTCCCACCAATCTTGCCCTGACCTGGCTGATTAACTTGTGATCAAAGTCTGCATTATACCTCCCGTGGACAGTCTAACCAGTTAGGAGTCGTCTAGGTCATAGGTCTACCCTAACTTAGTTTAGAATTTTTTTCCTTTATTTGCTTATTTGTTTGTGTTTTCCTGTGTGATATGGCTTATAACAATAATTTTTTCAATTTTAATAGTAATCCACATTACACACCAACCTCTTTTTCGGATATTACCAACCCGGCATATCATAACTTTAACCAACCTAGTGTGCCGGATTGGTCTTATCCGAATCAATATAACCCATGCCCCGAATCTTATAACCATAGTTTCCAGAATAATTTTAACTCTTTACAGAGTCAATGGAGATTCACGTCACCCGAGTCCAATTTTCAACCAACTTGTCCTCCTTATCCACCTTGTTCACATATTTTCAAGATTCGAACTCAGTTCCACCAGTCCAAAATAGACAACCATCAATTTTAGAAATGAGTATGCGTGAGCCCAAATAACAATCATAAAATCTGATGGATTCACAATTTTACCACCAATTCCAAAACAACGCTTTATCTTTTCAAGACCAATCGCAACAAAACGATGAACCTATCAACTATGAAAAGATGCTTGAAGCCATGACTCAGGCTCAAAATGCTCGTAATCATGATATAGATATGATGGTCCAAACTCTATGTTCTCACCATTTGGCCATTTCTGATGTCGTTAACCATTCTGGTAGAGCTAAAGAGTCATGTTGTTTTGGAAAATAAGGTTCCATTTCAACACAATCATTTGAACTTGCCCAAACTCTAAATTTTGAAAATGATATTGATAATGTGGCAAGTTATTCCTTTCCTGAAATAGAACTTGAGAATGAATATGATCCTGAACCTCAACTTAGTGATTCAATTCTCCTTCCTGATTCAATAATGACTCTGGCGTCTTCACCTGATTTCAATCTTTTTTCCGAGTCAACATTGGATCCTGTGCCAATTCATCATGAAATTGAATCACCCATCTTTGATGATCATCATATTGAATTTGACCAATTTCACACTTTTGAAAGTCCTATTGACAAATTGGCAAGTTCTCATTTTTATGAAATTGAACTCAATGAGAAATGTGACCTAGATTCTCAAATTTGTGATCCAGTTCAAATTCCCGAATCAATATTGACTCCTGTTTTGTTACCCTACTTGAATAATATTTAGAGTCAGTTTTGATTCCCACACCTATCATTCTTGAACTTGAATCACCAATATTAAGTCACATTTCATTGTGGGAAAATGAATGTGGACTTGAGTTTCAACTTCTTGATTTGGACCCACTTCCTAAACTGATCTCGACTCCTAAACATTTACTTGACTTAAGTCACTTTCCTGAGTCGGTATTAGTTCACATACTTTCTAAGTCCAAGTCAATCATTCCATCTTTTCACACTCCATTTTGGGACAAGGCGATTGACAAAATTGACTCCGAAATTAGTTATGAAATTTGAAAATTAGATGGGGTAAAATATTTAATAAAAATCATTCATGTATATATCATTTTAGTGGGTTATATTAGAGAAATTTCTGGTGGATTCCTCCGAACTCTACGAAAAGTCGATTGGACCGCATTTCGTGGACTAATCAGACCACCACCGGAACCACTACCTTAAGGTAATATTTCCTTTCCTTTCTTCTTTTTCATGCATCTATGCATTAATTCATACATTGAGGACAATGCATGAGATAAGTGTGGGGGAGGGTTCTAACATAACTTAGGGTTTTCTTTATATTAAAAAAAATTAACAGTTTCTTTACTTTTAAAAACTTTTTGAAAATAGAAACAATATTTTGACATATTTTTTGTAAGAAATTGAGTCAATTTTAAGGAATAGGAAAATCAAAATTAGGATTTCTTATACTTGGTCAAAATAAGGTTATTTGTTTGATTTTTAGGGTTAGGAAGATAATTTGTCAAAGTAATTTAGTCTTGATCTTTACCTTAATGAAATATGCATACTTCATACACTTACACACTTAGGGTTCAAAAACAAAGATTCTTATGCCTTATGAAAAAATAAAAAAAGAAAAAGAAAAAAAGATAAAAGATAAACAAATCTACTTATTGATTAGCTAGGTGCTTTGGCCTAAGCAAGCCTTAGTATTTATGCGAAAGATGATTAGATAAGTTTGAGAAAAATATATACATATATAAATCCTCTGATTAAGCTGGGTATTTGTGCCTAATAAAGCATAAGTATTCACGCCTAAAATTGGTTCATATAATAAAATCCTTAGTTTTGTGGCCTTGTTTGCTCGAGTCCTTAAGTCCTTGGGGTGTTTTCTCACCCGGTGCCCTAAGACCGTTTGGTTTGGGAGTCATCGATTAAAGGCTCGTTACATGGGCAGATTAGAAACCCTAATAGAACCAAGGAATAATACCACCAAAATATATATATAAATAAATAAATAAGGCATAAGAGTTAGAATTAAAAAAACCCTTAGTCGAAACTTCACGGTCACAAGGTACAAATGACTTAGGGTAAAGTAATAGACTAGATGAGAAGTACAATTTGACTTCTTACTTTGATTGATAACAAATTTTTGAATAGAGACTAAGTTTAGGAATGAAAAATTCGGTTTTCCTATAACTTATAGATTACTTAAAACTTACAATAATATTTCAAATATTTTTCTTTCAAAATGTTTTTCAAAATACTAACATTTTTCTCTTTCTTTACGGATTTTGTGGGTGCAATCCACTGAAAACTCTCACGAGACAAAACTCGTCCTCTAGGGGAAACCTAGAGGTTTAACGGCTTGTTGCACAAGCTCAGTGCAATCGCGTGACCTGCGAAAGTGGTCTAATAACTTTTGATTTAGTTTTGTTGTATTGCTCGAGGACGAGCAAAAGATAGGTGTGGGGGTGTGATCGTACACATATTTTGCATTCTTTTCATTACACTCCAACATTTATCGTGTAATAAATCTGCTAATTTTCTTGTCTTAAATATTTATTTTGTAGAAGATAATAATGAAGAGAAAGAGGATTAAACCAAATAAATACCAGTTAAAATTAGATTTAACTGGATCTATTTGGTTAGCTGAGGATGATCCCAGATCTAGTTAGAACAAATTAAGAATTGGGGCAAATGCTCAGCGGAAGATCAGAGCAAATCAAAAAGATAACACCAAATGGAAACTGATAAAATTCAGATTTCTACAAATCTATTTTAGTTAGCTAAAGATCAACTAAGGATAATGATTGACATAAATTCATACTATTTTATTACTCTCATTTATCTATATCTTTGTATATAAATAATGCTATTCGAGTCTTTTTAGTGGTTTTGCAGTACAGGTTTACCAAAAGGAGAAATGAGTGCAATTTAGCATTTTATAAGAGTGGCCAAGCCAAAAAAAAGAGTTTTAATGGAAGACTTGATATTGCGAAGACTCCTCTACGGCTATTGAAGATCACATGTAAGAAAGTTACAACTAAATCAAAGAAGTTGGAATCCAGTAGGAGCTGAGACGCAGTTTCACAAAAGTTCAGGGCTTAAATGCAAATTATGGCTAAAATTCTAATTTGTAAATTGTTATTCTCTTTTCTGTGTAAAATTGTATTTGTGGTAGACTCTCATGTAAAATAGCCAAACCCTAAGCTATAAATATCCATGTAAAGGCTAGGGTTTGGGGGCCTTTGGATTTTGGACACTTTCTCAATTTTCTGCAAATCTCTTCAGAAGTTATTTTCTTTCTCGACGGCTAATTTTCTTGGAGGTTGAATTTCCTTTAGTTTTTCATTTTCTTTATCTCTTCGTTTCTTAAAAAAAAAAAAAAGATGCCTGCAGAGGCGCCATTGGCGCCTCTGTCCAGCTGAGGGGGGACGCCAATGCCCCCCATTTGAAAACAAAGGGCGCCCCCTGGCGCCCTCCCTTTGAAAAGAAGGGGGCGCCCCCTGGCGCCCCATGCAGGTAAGTTTTTTTATTTTTTTATTTTTTATTTTTTATTAATTTAATTTGATTAGTTTAATTAATTCATGTTTGCAATTAATTATTTAATTAAATTTAGATAATTTTAAACTGATTTAATTAGTTTAGTTTATTGTTAGTTTTATCATGCATAGCTAAATTTCCCGCAAGTATTTTGGGGAGATGAACTAACCTAAATTAATGTGATCATCAGTTAGTCCCCTATTTAGGACTGTTGCACACACCAATTGACGTATAACTTATAGGAGATTATTTCTAGAGTTACTAGTTATTTGACAAGGTATGTGTCAATAGTTAATGGTCCATACTTAAGGTTTTACTGCTTTTTCTGCTTTTAATTTATTTTGTCATTTCATTTACCTTTGATGGAGCATGTGATGTAGACAATACCATGTGCTTAGATCTAGTGTTCAGACTTAGTTTGTCTATTAGAAGTAGAGATTAGTAAATGACAACAAACTGGTATGGAGACCGACATTGACCGCTTGATTCTAGTTTAAGGGATTCGACCCAAGGTGCTTGACTTTTCTTTTATTATAATTAGTTCAAATAACCCACAAACCAACAAAATTTTTGATCAATTCGTGTAGAAGTATTGAAACCAAAAAAACCACCTGTCTCTATGGATCGACCCTCAAGTGCTACATCGAACGACCGTGCACTTGCGGTACTTTAAAACGAGGAGACAGAATCTCCCCCATCAAGTTTTTGGCGCCGTTGCCGGGGACACGGTGTTCTATCTTTTGTTTTGACACCTATACCGGATTGTAAAAAAATAAATAAATAAATAAATAAAAATTCAAAAAACAAATAAAAATTCAAAAAAAAATAAATTTAAAAAAATTTAAAAAAATCCTTTCCCCATGACCTATCCAAATTCATTTGGTTACGATCCATTTTATAGGCCAGACCCTCCTTTCCATCAACCAAGCTCTCTTTCTGACTTTAATGAATACATCCATCCCACGAACTACTCATTTTCTTCATACCATCCTATGAGTTGCCATCACTGTCAAGATCCAAATCATTCTTCTGAACTGTGTCTTTTGATAGGGTATTCGTTGAGACCAGGTCAAAATCAATTCCACACATTTCAAGGACCTACGAGCGAACCTTATCCATCAAACTTCAATTCGGAGGGTTGGAGTTATCCTCAATTTTCATGGGACCAATCATATCAGAATTCTCAACCTAATTGGTCCTGCATTGAACCACGACCTCCGTCTTAGGGATTTAACAATGAGCATGAAAAAAGCACATTAGAGAAGAGTTTTGAAGCCATGCAGCAGACTATAATCGAAACCAATCAGCAGTTAATCGAGGTATGTGCTCACATGGATAAGATAATGACTCATCTCAATCAACCTGTTTCAACCACAAGTCCAGATCAAGTTCAAGAGTTCCATCAACTTTCGCAAATTGAGTTCAATGGCAATCAGGTGGACAAAGAACCAACACTAGAGGAAGCTTTTGAAACTTTCAGGCAAACTTCAAAGCAAGTGCTCTATAACACTAGAGACTGCTTAAACAGGCCAGTAAATGAGTTGGTTAGTGAGCAAGAGAAGGATCCCTTTTCTAGTCAACTAGTTCATGAGCCAACACCGATTCGACCCATGTCCATTCAAGAGCACATCAACTTTCATAAGATGAACAAAGGCCAAACTGTTAGACCCGAAGAGCAAATTGGTGGCCATAGTGACATGTCTAATCATTCCATCGAGATGCCCATCGAGTCCCAATTATTTCATCTTAATCAATTTGAAGAGCTTGAACATGAGAAGCCTGTTGAGGAAGTTGTGAAGGTCCATGAGGTGTACAAACGTGATAACGATCCTCAGTGTCTGGATGAAGTGATTAGAAATTATTTGGCTATACATACAACTCATATAGAGCCAGTTGAATCTTATTGTGAAGAGGAATGTGACAATGATGAATTTTTGCTTCAAAAGAAATTTGAGGATGAATTTTCTAAGTTCTGTGAAAAGACAAGTGTTGAGAAGCAGAAAATTGCATCCACTCATATGGAGAAAATGGAGCACACTAATCAAAATTGTGAGGATGCCTACATGGATAATGAGCCTTTGTTTCTTGATGAGCTTTTTGTTGAAGAGTGTGATCACAATGATGAGAAAACATGTGTTGAGGATCTTGAGTTTAGAGTTCCCTTTGAGAAAACAAAACTCGATTTGAGTATCTTCACTTTCGATGAGCCAACCAATGATCATACTTTTCGAAACTTAATTCAAGAATCTCTAATTAATCAAAGCTCTGAAAACCTATCTGAAGACGAACTCATATATTTGGATGAATCGGTTGGGGATGCTTTGGTTAGTTACACACCTCTAAAGAAAATTGTTGATTTAAGTTTTGAGGTGATGTTTGAGGATGACCTTAAATTCATAGGCAATCATATTGTGGACACTCCAATTATATTGTGTGAAAATGATGAATTTGTGAGGTGGTATGGAAAGAAGAGAAGGAGGAGATGGAGAAAAGTGATGAACAAGATGGAAAGGATGAAATTAAAAATGACAAAAAGATTAACCTCTCCACTTTGTCCATTGAAGAGAACCCATTGGAATGATAGGAAGCGAGCTCGAGGGAATAGGCCTAAAAAAATCTAGGTGTGGGGGAGTTGTGAAATTGTACATATGTAAATATTTGTTTTATTTTTATTTTTCCCCTTTTAGTTGTTGAGTCTTTCTATTTCTCTTTTAATTAGTTGAGTCAGTTTTAGTGAGTCTTTTATTTCTCTTTCTCTAACCTATGTGTCGAGTTTATTACAAGTGATACAGGATAAGCAAGGAGGCATCCTGATTGGTCACTAATGTTGCATATTTAATGTCACATTTTCATACTTATTTTTAATAAAAGCCTGCAATGTCCTAATTAATTGTTTGATTTATTTGCAGGCCCAATCCTTAAGGCAATGAAGAGAAATGAGCCCAAAAGCCCACCAGAATTCTGAATTAAATCAGAGTTAATTCGCACAAATAAAATCAGGGCAAAATCAAGAGGTTGAAACCGGTTGAGAAGAATCCTCTCAGAATCGATCGGTTAAAGCCAAGAAATCCAAGGCCATTTCGTCAGAATCCAGAGCTCCAACGACAAAACCAACAAAGGATAAAGTCAGAAGGAGAAACCAGCGTGACCCACCAACAGGGTGTGGCCACCTGGCCACACCCTTGCCGCGGAAAAGCGGCAAAAGCCGCGTTTCCGCGGCAATCCTGGGGAGTTACGGGGAGCGTGAACTCCCCCGACCTCCCCGGGATCTTGGTTGTTAGGGTTTCTGCCTATAAAAGGCCATATTGTGCACTGAAAACGGAGGCGAATACAGATTAGGATTTTAGACTAGTTTTTCCATTTTGTAGTTTAGTTTTATGTAACTTGTATGTAGCTTAGGGTAGATGATGATTCATGTAAGTAAGAGAGAGAGGCTGAAGTTGAGAGTGACACCGACGATGTACCCTCCTCCTTTCTTTCATTGTCTCAGTAAGCAATAAAGGTAACATTTGTTTATGTTTGTATCTTTACTTTCCTTTTTGTTTTGCTTTCCTCCTCCTCTTCTACTTTACCTTTGATTGTATGTGTTGAGTTTACAAGTGAATTCCAAAGCAAGTATCACTAAGCTACGTGAGAGCCAGCGATAGTTCATGAAGACGTTCTCCTCTTCCAAGCTCGCATCACTTCGTTCTTCTTACGCTTGACGATATAATGTGCACGGGGACCGAGCTCGAGTTTATGATCTATGCGTTGAACGCCTCTGAAGCAAAGAGGTAGAACTTGCAAAAAGGTTTCCAAGTAAGTCATCACTCAACCTCGGTAAGTATCTCTTCACTTTTCTTTCTTTCTTTTCTTTTCTTTCTTTAGTATAGATCAACACCACCTCCTCCAACTCTTCTTTCCACTTCATTGTACATAGTCGTTTTTCATCGTTTTTCTAATTTTCCACCTTCTTCATCTCTCACTTTCTTCCTAACTTTAACCATTACTTCTTTTTTTCTTTTTCATAACATAAAACAGAGAAGAACTTTCGCTTGTTTTTATAACGATTTCAATAAAACTGTAAACGCTTCCATCGCAAACCCTCCTTGTGGATCACGACCCGCATTAGCCACTTGCTATAGCGGAAGTATTGAGCACTTGCACATTCCTTTCTTAAAGTTCTCTAATCTCGTATTTTGTGTGCAGGTCTAGCCTCAATCAAATTTTGGCGCCGTTGCCGGGGAGGGTAACATGTTTTTTATTGAAATCTGAAATTTTTTTTTTTTTTGAAATCTGAATTTTTTTTATAACTAAACGAATTTTCTTCTCTGTTGCAGGTTCAGGGCAAGCAAAGCTAAAATTTAAGGTTGCAGTAACATATAAGTGGTCTTGGGCCTTTGCTATAGAAAGCAAAGACCAAGGGCCCTCTGAATTGCCGCATTTCCACGGCAAAAGCCGCGGATCCGCGGCAAGGACGAGTTGACTACTAACAGATTTTGCAGGGCTGCTAGCTTTGCAAATTATAGTTTTCTGCAATTATTTATTTTTATATGCCATCACAAAAACCTGCTAATAATCAACAGTAAAAAGTTTGTTGCAAAAGTTAAAAATTGATTAGACGTTTGCATTTTAGGCACGCGTTCTTTTCAATTCATTTATATTTTTTTCTGTTGAAGAGTGCTGGAGACAAGGTATGTAAGCATAGCATATAGCATAGGAAACATTCTTGGGTGATATTTGCTTTTGAATGTTACTTTCTTTATCTTGCACACCTTGCACAAAATCATCTTAAGGGCACTAGCCCATAACAAGATAAGGTGGGGATTTAATCACCCTTCCTTAGCCCAAAAATCACATTCCAAGCACTCACTAACCCAAGCCTAACTAAAATTGAGTAGACGTTGGCCCTAGGGACATCTCGGACTCAATTAGGAGATTATCCTAAGGGGGAAAAATGTTAGAATCTAACTCCTGCAAAATCAGTGTCTAGGAAAGGGATTGAGGGCCGAAAGCCCGAAGGTTGGTGGTTATTTAATTAAGGAACGTCTTTGACGGAAAACCTCCCACCAACCTTGCCCTGACCTGGCTGATTAGCTTGTGGTTAAAGTCTACATTAGACCTCCCGTGGACAGTCTAACCAGTTAGGAGTCGTCTAGGTCTAGGTCTACCCTAACTTAGGTTAGAATTTTTTTTTCTTGTTTGTTTATTTGTTTGTTTTTCTTTCTTTTTGTTTGTATTCCATTGTGTGATATGGCTTATAATAATAATTTTTTCAACTATAATAATAATCCATATTACACATCAAACTCTTTTTCGGATATTACCAACCCGGCATATCATGACTTTAACCAACCTAGTGTGCCGGATTGGTCTTATCCGAATCAATATGACCCATACCCCCCATCTAATAACTATAATTTCCATAATGATTTCAACTCTTCACCGAGTCAGTGGGGATTCAACTCCCCCGAGCATAATTTCCAACCACCTTGCCCTCCTTCTCCACCCAGTCCACATTATGTTCAAGATTCATACTCAGTTCCACCCGTCCAAAATAGGAAACCATCAATTTTGGAACGGAGTATGCGTGAGTCCAAACACAAATCCCAAAATCTGATGGACTCACAATTTCAATACCACTTCCAAGACAACTCTTCATCTTTTCATCAAAACAATGAACCCATCAATTATGAAAAGATGCTAGAAGCCATGACTCATGCTCAAAATGCTAGAAATCGTGACATAGATATGATGGTCGAATCTCTACGTTCCCACCGTCCTGATGTCACTTACCATTCTGTTAGAGCCAAAGAGTCATGTTGTTTTGGAAATCAAGATTCTATTTCAGAACAACCATTTGAACTTATCCAAACTCCAAATTTTGAAAAAGATATTGACAGTTTGGCAAGTTATTCCTTTCATGAAATAGAACTTGAGAATGCATATGATCTTGAACCCCAACTTAGTGATTCAATGCTTCTTCCTGATTCAATAATGACTCCGGTATCTTCACCTGATTTCGATCTTTTCCCCGAGTCAACATTGGATCCTGTACCAATCCATAATGAAATTGAATCACCCATCTGTGAGGATCATATTGAACTTGACCAATTATACACTCTTGAAGATCCTATTGACAAATTGGCAAGTTCTCAATTTTTTGATATTGAAGTCAATGAGATATGTGACCTAGATTCTCATATCTGTGATCCAGTTCAACTTTCTGAATCAATCTTGACTCCTGTTGTGTTACCAAACTTGAGTAATGTTTTAGAGTCAGTTTTGATTCCTCCACCTATCATTCATGAACTGGAATCACCCACATTAGGTCACATTCCATTGTTGAAAAATACATGTGGACTGGAGTTTCAATTTCTTGACTTGGACCCGCTTCTTGAACCAATTCCGACTCCTGAACCTTTACTTGACTTAAGTCACCTTCCCGAGTCGGTATTAGTTCCTGTCCTTCCCGAGTCCAAGTCAACCGTTCTATCATTTCATACACCATTCTGGGACGAGGTGGTTGACAAATTTGACTCCGAAATCAATTATGGAATTTGGAAATTAGATGGGGTCAAATATTTAATAAAGATCTTTTATGGATTCATCTTTTTAATGGGTTATATTAAAGATATTTCTGGTGGGTTCCTCCGAGACCCAAGAAAAGTTGATTGGGCCATGTTTCGTGGACCAATCAGACCACCACCGGAACCACCACCTTAAGGTAACCTTTTCCTTCCCTTTCTTCTTCTTCATGCATCTATGCATTAATTCATACATTGAGGACAATGCATGAGATAGGTGTGGGGGAGGGTCTAACATAACTTTTCTTTTTCTTTAAAATAAAAAATAAAAAAATAAAAAAAAATTAACATTTTTCTTTACTTTTAAAAACTTTTTGAAAAATAGAAACAATATTTTGACTTATTTTTGTAAGAAATTAAGTTAATTTTAAGGAATAGGAAAATCCAAATTAGGATTTCTTATACTTGGTCAAAATAAGATAATTTGTTTGATTTTTAGGGTTAGGAAGATAATTTGTCAAAGTAATTTAGTCTTGATCTTTACCTTGATGAAATATGCATACTTCATACACTTACGCACTTAGGGTTCAAAAAACAAAGATTCTTATGCCTTATAAAAATATATATATATATAAAAAAAAAAATGAATAAGTCTAATTATTGATTAGCTAGGTGCTTTGGCCTAAGCAAGCCTTAGTATTTATGCGAAAGATAATTAGATAAGTTTGAAAAAAAAAAAAAATGAATAAGTCTAATTATTGATTAGCTAGGTGCTTTGGCCTAAGCAAGCCTTAGTATTTATGCGAAAGATGATTAGATACTCTGATTAAGCTGGGTACTTGTGCCTAATAAAGCATAAGTATTCACGCCTAAAAGAGGTTCATATAATAAAATCCTTAGTTTTGTGGCCTTGTCTGCTCGAGTCCTTAAGTCCTAGGGGTGTCTTCTCACCTGGTGCCCTAAGACCGTTTGGTTTGGGAGTCATCGATTAGAGGCTCGTTACATGGGCAGATTAGAAAGCCTAATAGAACTAAGGAATAATACCACAAAAAAAAAAAAAAAAAGTAAAAGTATATATATAAATAAGTAAGGCATAAGAGTTAGAGTTAATGAACCCTTAGTCAAAATTTTCACAGTCACAAGGTGCATATGACTTAGGGTAAAGTAATAGACTAGATGAGAAGTACAATTTGACTCCTTACTTTGATTGATAACAAATTTTTGAATAGAGACTAAGTTTAGGAATGAAAAATTCGGCTTTCCTATAACTTATAGATTGCTTAGATCTTACAATCATATTTCAAATATTTTTCTCTTTCAAAATGCTTTTCGAAAATACTAACTCTTTATTTCCCTTTCTTTATGGATTTTGTGGGTGCAATCCGCTGAAAACCCTCACGAGACAAAACTCGTCCTCTAGGGGGAACCTAGAGGTTTAACGGCTTGTTGCACATGCTCAGTGCAATCGCGCGACCTGCGAAAGTGGTCTAATAATCTCTAGTATAGTTTAGTTGTTTTGCTCGAGGACGAGCAAAAGATAGGTATGGGGGTGTGATTGGTCACTAATGTTGCATATTTAATGTCACATTTTCATACTTATTTTTAATAAAAGCCTGCATTGTCCTAATTAATTGTTTGATTTATTTGCAGGCCCAATCCTTAAGGCAATGAAGAGAAATGAGCCCAAAAGCCCACCAGAATTCTGAATTAAATCAGAGTTAATTCGCACAAATAAAATCAGGGCAAAATCAAGAGGTTGAAACCGGTTGAGAAGAATCCTCTCAGAATCGATCGGTTAAAGCCAAGAAATCCAAGGCCATTTCGTCAGAATCCAGAGCTCCAACGACAAAACCAACAAAGGATAAAGTCAGAAGGAGAAACCAGCGTGACCCACCAACAGGGTGTGGCCACCTGGCCACACCCTTGCCGCGGAAACGCGGCAAAAGCCGCGTTTCCGCGGCAATCCTGGGGAGTTACGGGGAGCGTGAACTCCCCCGACCTCCCCGGGATCTTGGTTGTTAGGGTTTCTGCCTATAAAAGGCCATATTGTGCACTGAAAACGGAGGCGAATGCACATTAGGATTTTAGACTAGTTTTTCCATTTTGTAGTTTAGTTTTATGTAACTTGTATGTAGCTTAGGGTAGATGATGATTCATGTAAGTAAGAGAGAGAGGCTGAAGTTGAGAGTGACACCGACGATGTACCCTCCTCCTTTCTTTCATTGTCTCAGTAAGCAATAAAGGTAACATTTGTTTATGTTTGTATCTTTACTTTCCTTTTTGTTTTGCTTTCCTCCTCCTCTTCTACTTTACCTTTGATTGTATGTGTTGAGTTTACAAGTGAATTCCAAAGCAAGTATCACTAAGCTACGTGAGAGCCAGCGATAGTTCATGAAGACGTTCTCCTCTTCCAAGCTCGCATCACTTCGTTCTTCTTACGCTTGACGATATAATGTGCACGGGGACCGATCTCGAGTTTATGATCTATGCGTTGAACGCCTCCGAAGCAAAGAGGTAGAACTTGCAAAAAGGTTTCCAAGTAAGTCATCACTCAACCTCGGTAAGTATCTCTTCACTTTTCTTTCTTTCTTTTCTTTTCTTTCTTTAGTATAGATCAACACCACCTCCTCCAACTCTTCTTTCCACTTCATTGTACATAGTCGCTTTTCATCGTTTTTCTAATTTTCCACCTTCTTCATCTCTCACTTTCTTCCTAACTTTAACCATTACTTCTTTTTTTCTTTTTCATAACATAAAACAGAGAAGAACTTTCGCTTGTTTTTATAACGATTTCAATAAAACTGTAAACGCTTCCATCGCAAACCCTCCTTGTGGATCACGACCCGCATTAGCCACTTGCTATAGCGGAAGTATTGAGCACTTGCACATTCCTTTCTTAAAGTTCTCTAATCTCGTATTTTGTGTGCAGGTCTAGACTCAATCACATCCACTAAACACAGGGAGAACTTTTGTTGCTTCGACAGCTTGATTTTCTAGTGCACTGTTAGTATTTCTAATTCTAGCATACTGTTTATATTTATATATCTTTTGTATGCTTGGATTGCATGATCATCATGATTGTGTGCATGTTTTAGATGTGTAAATTACATGCTACATTATTTTTATCTCTGTATTCATTTGTGTGCATGAGGACATGACACAGTTTAGGTGTGGGGAGGGAGATTAACATTTTTTTTTCCTTTTAGGATTTTTTTTTATTTTGTTTTGCTTTTAGGGTTTTTTTCCTTTCTTTATCTTTATTTTCTTTTAGGAGTCTTAAAAAAAATTTGAAAAAAAGTTGAAAATTTTCTACAAATGATTAGCTAGTATGTGAGTGATTTAGTATCCATGAGTGGATTTTAAGGGTAAGATCAAAATAAAAGAGTTATAAAGTCTTAAAATAAAGATTAGAATTTAAAATGGACATACCATCTAAACTTAGTCTAAGTGATTATGTACCCAATAGCACTTACACTATTAGTTCATAGGCTTGGGATATTGATTGCAGCTAAAAAAGAAAAAAGAAAAAAAAGAAAAAAAGATTTATTATATAGTAAAATAGATATTAATAAGTCTTGTCTTGTGGCTTCAGTTGCTTGAGTAATTAAGTCCGTAGGAGTGCTTTTACACTTATTGTCCCAAGACCATCTGGTTTGGGAGCATTGGCCCAAAACTCGCTATATGGGTAGCTGAGAAAGCCTATTAGGATAAGACACTATAAAAATATAATAATTTTTATTATCAATTAGCTAGGTACCTTGGCCTCAGGAAGTCTTGGTATCTACGCGAAAGATAGTTAAAAAAAAAGAGAGAAAAAAGGAAAAAAAGAAAAAAAATATGAAAGTTATAACTAAATATTCCCAAGCTTAAGAACTACATCACGATCACAGGGTACATAGGATCTGAAACTTAGGACAGGTGGTGTAAAGTTTTGGATTTGAGACTTTATTTTATAGCCAATATGATATCATGAACTGAGGTTTTACTTAAAAATGAAACTCATGGAAATTGATGATCTTGCTAGCTAGTTAGCCAAAAAAAAAGTGATTTGTTTTTCTTTTCTTGATTTTCAGTTATCTTTATTTTACTTTTATTTATTTCTTAATCTCTAACTTTCTTGGATTTTGTGGGTGTAATCTACTGAAAACCCTCACGAGACAAAACTCGTCCTCTAGGGTTAACCTAGGGGTTTAACGGCTTTTTACACATGCTAAGTGCAACCGTGATTCCTTCGAAAGTGAGTTAGGGTAATTTAGTTTTTTATTTTTCTTTTTATTAGTTTTTCTTGAGGACTAGCAAAAAATAGGTGTAGGGGTATTTGATTGACATAAATTC
The DNA here is from genome assembly GCA_038442645.1 of Agave tequilana. Taxonomy (NCBI): domain Eukaryota; kingdom Viridiplantae; phylum Streptophyta; class Magnoliopsida; order Asparagales; family Asparagaceae; genus Agave; species Agave tequilana. The sequence goes on along the minus strand of JAVJIF010033560.1, from coordinate 8,295 downwards.
ATACTATTTTATTACTCTCATTTATCTATATCTTTGTATATAAATAATGCTATTCGAGTCTTTTAGTGGTTTTGCAGTACAGGTTTACCAAAAGGATAAAAGACTGCAATTTAGCATTTTAGAAGAGTGGCCAAGCTAAAAAAAAAAAAGCTTTAATAGAAGACTTGATATTGTCAAAACTCCTCTACGGCTATTGAAGATCACATGCAAGAAAGTTACAACTAAATCAAAGAAGTTGGAAGCCAGTAGAAGCTGAGAAGCAGTTTCACAAAAGTTCAGGGCTTAAATGCAAATTATGGCTGAAATTCTAATTTGTAAATTGTTATTTTCTTTTCTGTGTAAAGTTGTATTTGTGGTAGACTCTCATATAAAATAGCCAAACCCTAGGCTATAAATATCCATGTAAAGGCTAGGGTTTGGGGGCCTTTGGATTTTGGCCACTTTCTCAATTTTCTGCAAATCTCTTCAGAAGTTATTTTCTTTCCCGACGGCTAATTTTCTTGGAGGCTGAATTTTCTTTAGTTTTACATTTTCTTTATCTCTTCGTTTCTTAAAAAAAAAAAAAAAGATGCCTGCAGAGGCGCCATTGGCGCCTCTGTCCAGCTGAGGGGGGCGCCAACGCCCCCCATTTGAAAACAGAGGGCGCCCCCTGGTGCCCTCCCTTTGAAAAGAAGGGGGCCCCCTGGCGCCCCATGCAGGTAAGTTTTTTTTATTTTTTTATTTTTTATTTTTTATTAATTTAATTTGATTAGTTTAATTAATTCATGTTTGCAATTAATTATTTAATTAAATTTAGATAATTTTAAACTGATTTAATTAGTTTAGTTTATTGTTAGTTTTATCATGCATAGCTAAATTTCCCGCAAGTATTTAGGGGAGATGAACCTAACTTAAATTAATGTGATCATCAGTTGGTCCCCTATTTAGGACTGTTGCACACACCAATTGACCTATAACTTTTAGGAGATTATTTCTATAGTCACTAGTTATTTGACAAGGTATGTGTCAATAGTTAATGGTCCATACTTAAGGTTTTACTGCTTTTTCTGCTTTTAATTTATTTTGTCATTTCATTTACCTTTGATGGACCATGTGATGTAGACAATACCATGTGCTTAGATCTAGTGTTCAGACTTAGTTTGCCTATCAGAAGTAGAGATTAGTAAGTGACAACAAACTGGTATGGAGACTGACATTGACCACTTGATTCTATTTTAGGGGATTCGACCTGAGGTGCTTGACTTTTCTTTTATTATAATTAGTTCAAATAACCCACAAACCAACAAAATTTTTGATCAATTCGTGTAGAAGTGTTGAAACCAAAAGAATCACCTGTCTCTGTGGATTGACCCACAAGTGCTACATCGAACGACCGTGCACTTGCGGTATTTTAAAACGAGGAGACAGAATCTCCCCCATCAGATAATATCAAATATAGAGAGATGAACGGATAGAGAAAAGATCAACGGATGAGATGAAGCAAGTTTGACTCAGATTCTGACTGGATACATTATAGTATTTGAATCATAACTTTTGCTACAGAATCTCAAATCTGATGATTCAAGATGATCTAGAAAGCAGACTTATAGGGCTACAACTCTTATGTTGATCACTATTTCTAATTCTGTTATTTGATAAGTGATATTCAGTAATCAACACGCCAACAAACTGCTGATCAGAACTGAATATGCACATCAAATCAAGTTTGGAGATAAGGGGAGGATTCTAATTCAAAAATTGCCAGCTTTTACTATCTTTATACTCATCTAATCTCTGCATTTCTTCTATAAATACCTGCAATCTCAAAAGGCGAGAGGATGAAGCAGAGATAGGATTTAAGTCCAGTTTTTTATGTGTAAGTTTTTTTTCTTTTTATGTAATTTTAATTTCTTTATAAGCTTAGGTTAGATTAAGATTCATGTAAGTAAGAGAGAGAGGCTTATGTTGAGAGTGACACCGATGTACCTCCTCCTTTCTTCCATCGTTTCTGTAAGCAATAAAAGGTAACTTTTTTTTATGTTTTTTTTTACTTTTGTTTCCCTCTTCTTCTTTCTCCTTTTCCTCTTTTTGGTTATGATGAGCATTCAAGTGAATCTAGAAGTATCAGTATAACAATGTTTGTGTGAGTGCCAACGATATTTCATGATGATGTTCTCCTCCTCAAGACTCTGTATCATTTCATTCTTGTTCATCTTGATGATGTAATGCGAATGGGGACTGAGCTCGATCTTATGGCTTATGCGTTGAACGCTTCCGAAGCAAGGTAGAATATGCAAGGGTTCCAAGTAAGTCATCAACTAAAAGAGGTAAGTATTTCTTTAATCTTTTCTTTCTTTTCTTTTATTTCTTTAGTTTAGATCACCAACACCAACAACACCCACTTCTTTCATCACTCATTTCGATTTCTTTGTACATATCACTTCTATTTTATCCATCTCCTTATTCTATCACTTTCTTCTTAACTTGACTTTAACTCTATTTTTCATTTTCCTTTTAAAGAACTAAAAAAGAATTTTTAACCATTAATTGTAGCATAAAAGAGAATTCGCTAAACAAGCTTCCATCGCTAGTCCCTCCTTGTGGATCACGACCCGCATAGCCACTTGCTATTTCAGTAGAATTGAGCACCTTGCACTATTGTTTTAAAATTTTTGAAATTCTGTATTTTGTATGCAGGTAGACCTCAATCAATGGGAATGATTTTGATTTCACATTTTTGTTAACATTTTCTTCTCTGTTTTGGTGTATAAGTTAATTTTTGTAGAAATTAAACATTGCAAAACTCTCCTTTTGTTGCATGTCCCTACTCTAGAAAGCAGGGACCCTGCTTCTAAAACTTTGTCGTGGAAATCAAAGTAAAGCCGCGAGAATGCGGCAATTTTGTGGCAATTGTTCTTTGTCTTTTGTAGGGACTTTGCAAGTTGCTTATATTCTTATATTCTACTGTCGATTTTCTGCTTTGACTTGACCAAAATTAAAATTTTGAGAACCACATTGATATTATGGCAAATTATCCATTTCCTAAAATTGAACTTGAGTATAACTATGATCATTAAGCTCAACTTAGTAATTCAATTCTACATCCTGATTTAATAATAACTCCGATATCTTTGCCTGATTTCAATCCTTTTCTTCAGTCAACATTGGATCCTGTGCCTATCCATCGTGAAATTAAATCACCAATCTTTTATAATCATCATATTGAACTTGATCAATTTCATACTTTTGAAAGTCTCATTGAAAAATTGGCAAGTTCACATTTTTATGAAATTGAACTCAATGAGGAATGTGACCTAAATTCTCAAATTTGTGATCCAGTTCAAATTTTTGAATCAATATTGATTCCTGTTTTGCTACCCAATTTGAGCAATATTTTAGAGTCAATTTTGATTCCCATACCTATCATTCTTGAACTTGAATCACCAAAAAGTCACATTCCGTTGTGAAAAAATGAATGTGGATTAGAATTTTAACTTATTGATTTGGACCTACTTTCTGAACAAATTTTGACTCCTGAACCTTTACTTGACTTCAGTCAATTTCCTGAGTCGATTGTAGTTCATGCCCTTCTTGATTCTATATCAATCATTCCATCATACTCCATTTTGGGACAAAGATGTTGAAAATAATGACTCTGAAATTAGTTTAAAATTTGGAAATTAGATCGGGTAAAATTTTTAATAAAAATCATTCATATATATATATATATATATATATATATATATATATATATATATATATATGTCATTTTAGTGGGTTGTATTATAGAGGTCTCTGGTAGGTTCCTGCAAACTTCACGCAAATTAGATTGGGCCGCATTTCGTGGACCAATCAGACCACCACCGGAACCACCACCTTGAGGTAATTTTTTCTTCCCTCTATATTTGTTTCGTGCATACATATATTCACAATGCATTGAGGACAATGCATGAGATAAGTATGGGGGAGGGTCTACTAACATAGAGTTTTTAGATTTTCTTTCTTTTTCACTTCTTTTAGGATATTCTTAAAATTTTCCCTTTTGCATAGAATTTTTCCTTTCTTTAAAAAACTTTTTGAAATAAGAGACGAATTTTTAATCTATTTAAAGAAAATTAAGATGATCTTAGAAATTAAGGAAGCCTTAATTATGACATCTTAAATCTAGTCAAAAAAATGGATCTTTTCTAAGATTATAGGTAAGTAAGATAAATTGGAGAGATAATTTTATCTTTAAGTTTTTTTACCTTAGATAGTATGCACTTCACACTTACACATTTTTAGGATGGAAACAAAGACCTAAATGCCATAAAAAATAAATAAAAAATATGCTATAAATGAATAAAAAAGCCACTTATTAAGCTGGATAATTATACCTCAAGAAGCACAAGTATTCATGCCTAACAGTGATCATAAGAAATAAATAATTCTCCTTAGTTTTGTGGCCTTGTTTACTCGAGTCCTTAAACTCGAGGGATGTTTTCTCATCTGGTTCCCTAAGACCGTCTGGTCTGAGAGTCATCGGTTAAAAGCTCATTACCCGGGTAAACTAGAAAGCCTAAGAAAACTAAGGAAGGAAAAAAGAAAATATATATATAAATAAATGGATTGATGGTTGGAGTTGAAATCTCAGAAATCTTCACTGTCAAAAAGTACATATTATCTAGATTTTATGAAAGATAAAAATAATTAATCCAATTTTGAATTCTTACCTTAATTGAAAATAAGATCTTGCATATAGACTAAGTTTAAGGGAGAATATTTTTGGTGGACTTATGATCTTAGATCGCTTATATTTTTGCAAAAATATTTCAAAAAATGTTCTCTCTTTTAAAATATGTTTTCAAAATATTAACATTTGTTTTCTTTCTTTATGGATTTTGTGGGTGCAATCTGTTGAAAACCCTCGAGAGACAACACTCCTCCTTTAGGGAAAACCTAGAGGTTTAATGGCTTGTTGCACACGCTCAGTGCAATCACATCACCTGCTAAAGTTGTGTAATAACATTTGTAATATAGTTTTCTTTTTCTTGTTTTGCTTAGGACGAGAAAAAGATATGTGTGGGGGTGTGATTAGTCTACAATTCTGCATTATTATATCGCATACCAATTTATGAATAAAATATTATTTCTAACTATGTTTTGGTCTACTTTACAGATAATCAAGAGTCTAGGGGAAAAGAAGTAATAAGAGCTTAATTAAACTCATTTTCGGGTAATTAAATCCGGATTTCTTGGAGGCCAAGCTAGAGAGTTTCTAGAAGATATATTGAATCTAGATGTTAGCGGGTGTCTGACAAAAATATGGACGTCAATAACTGAATCCAAGAATATTTGGTAGGTCCCCGAAGCGAGACGAATCCGTGCACCAAAACTAGGGACATAAGTCCCTGGTTTTGCCACAGAAACGCGGCAAGTGCCGTGTTTTCACGGCAATATGGTGGGCCCACGCGTCAATTTTTAACGCGTGGCCTTGTCTCGCCTTCCAGATTCTTCGTTTGCCGATAAATATTGTAGTGTTTGGCCAGAAATGAAGCAGATTGAGAAATAGGCTAGGTTTTCTCTCTTTTAGTATAGGTGTTCTTTTCTTTTGTATTTCATTTCGTTTTTAGATCATGTATTAGGGCTGAGAGATTCAGAGAGAGATTGATGTAATAGATGGTGATAATCTATTTAAAAGTGTCTCCTTTCATCTTTGTTGCAATCTTCTCCATCTTTTACATGATGTTTAGCTAATTTTTCTTCTCATGACAATCTAACTACTAACTACTAACCATCTAACCACTTACTTGATAATTCATATGAATCTAATAGCTTCTACAAGGCCTTGCTCTTACAAGAGCCATTGATGACTCATAATGATGGATTCTAACATTCTAACATTTCTAACATCTAACCCACTAACTTGCTAACTTGTAATGTTTTCTTTATTTTATGCTCACCTCTAATTGATTTTGATAATTTAATAGTAGCTTGTAACTTATTGTGCGGTATAGATGTGTTGTTTGAATGTAGAAAAACAATCTTATGTGTCATGCTTTGTATCCTCTTTTGAAGCCAACGACTAGTGATGATCAAGGATCCATGTGAGGTACCTATCACTAAGAGGTTAGCATGGTTAGTGGAGAATTAGTAGCTAGTAGCCATGAGTTTTCGTTTATCTTATTTTAAAAATCAATTTCAAAGCCCTTTTATCATTTTCCCAATGTTTGTTCTCACCAACTTCTTAGTTCATCTTTGTTCATCTTCTTATTGTTTTTAAAACCATTTCTCTTTTATTTTCACTTTGTCAATTTCATCGCCTTCTCTCCTATCACTTTCAGATTTCTTTTCTCTTTTTCTTTTTCTTATTCTTTAATAATAAAGAACTTGTTAACAACCAATGTGAATAAGAACTGTTAATGCTTCTATCACCTCCCGTCCCTGTGGATTCGACCCGTTGAGCCAATGCTATAACAGAAGTATCGAGAGATTATTAACACACACGTTTTTCGCTAGTTTTACAAATACACATTTTAAAGTACTAGTTCCGCCCCGATCACAAAGCAACTTCCAAAGAAGAAGACATCAAGGAAGATTTGAAAAGAAAAAGGAGGAGATGGGTCATTGCTTTCATTGCAAGAAGACGGGCCATCTAATTGCGAATTGTCCCTCACTTCAAGCCACTACATCCAAGAACGTGCATAAGAAGAAGAAAACGATGGTAGCCACTTGGGATGATTCGGAAACGGGTTCCGAAGAGGAGATTGATGCCGCACACATTTACTTCATGGAAAACGGAGAGGAGACTTCAATCGTAAATCTGAAAACCTCTCTAAGATGATGATTTAACTATGGATGAACTCGCATAAGTTTTTGAAGAATTACAAAATAGATATGAAATTTCTCTTGCACAAAATAAAAAATTAAAAAGGAAAATGACCTTTTAAAGAATAAGTTAGAAGTTATTTTTAAAGAGAAAAATGATTATCCATTTCTTTTGAGAAAACACAAAAACAATTTGATTAATATAAACTTGTTTGTAAGGACAAAAGCCCTAATATTGCTTTTAACAAAAATAAATTTTTGGATATCCAAAAATATATTGATGTTTTGGATACTACTTTGAAAAGCGTGCATTTGATATGAACAAATTTAATTTTTTGTTTCCATAGGGAAAAGCCCATAGGAAACATACATCTCATTCATCTCACATACACCATGAAAAACATGCACAACATGTACATACATATCAATATAAACATGCTTTCATGTATGGCAAAGTGTACAGGTGTGCACATTGCGGTCACAAAGGCCATTTGGCAAAATTTTATTATACAAAGTTAAACATGTTAAACAAAAATGTAAGGGTTTGAGAAAGTACTAGCCCTATAGGGCTCAAAAAGATTTAGGTACCAAAAAACATACAAAACTTGATTGATATAGGTGTGTCATCCTCCTCCATGACCTAGGGGGATGGTGCCTTAGTGGTGGATGCATGCGAAGCTCAAAGGATCAACCGTCATATTACATCGCTATCAAGAAGCACCTATTTTTGAGATTGCCTATGTTTTGATAACTTCTTCATTTGAAAATTTATATTCTAACTAGATTTATATATGCATAGAAATAGCTAGCTTTTCATGCTTATTAATATATTTTAAGTTGTGTTTACATGATCTTTATTTGGCTTGCCCATACTTGAGCTAGTGCTTTAACAGTGTTTTTTGTTCTTTACAAGCCCATGAATTGCTTGCACATGTTTATAGTATTTTCCCATACTTACATATTTGATAGATATCTATGTATATATGTATACATAGATTAATTTTTTTCTTATACATGTATATATATTTTGTTTGTAAATCTATCTTAAGGTTGGGTATCATATTTAAACCATATTTTAGCAATAAATCAAGATAGCAATTGTGAACATCAATTCTTATCTAGAGGAATGATGAGGAGAAGTTCAGAACCCGTTAAGGTTATTCGGCTTCAATATCTTATTTTTTTAATTGCTTAATATATGAGTTAATTATTGAAAAATATATTTTATATATTAATAATTGCTTTGATATCATTATTTGTTTGTTTTAAAAATTCCATGCCAAAAAAATTTCTGTTGTTATTTTCTGTTTTATGTATAAAATTATTTAAGTTGAAACATTTTTTTAAAAGCCTTTAATTCATATTTTCTAAATTGAAACATTTTTTTAAAAGCCCTTCATTCATATTTTTTAAAACTGATTTTTGGGTAGTCCCGGTCGATTGATAGATCGACCGAGTTGATTTGGAATAGGTCCAGTCGACTGGGCGGTCGACTGAGGAAACCTAAAA